>JAIFZK010000045.1:4462500-4475000 GCA_027481765.1 Tenualosa thibaudeaui
CCTCTCTCCACCCTCTCTACTCTCCACTCTCTCTCCTCTCTCTACTCTCTCCACCCTCTCTCCACCCTCTCTACTCTCTACTCCCTCTACTCTCTCCACCCTCTCTACTCTCTCTACTCCCTCTACTCTCTCTACTCTCCACCCTCTCTACTCTCTCTCCACCCTCTCTACTCCCTCTACTCTCTCTCCACCCTCTCTACTCCCTCTATTCTCTCTCCACCCTCTCTATTCTCTCTCCACCCTCTCTACTCTACTCTCTCTCCAGACTCTCTCCACGCTGAAATGCCAGTGCAACATGTATCTGTCTTTCAACATAAGTTGGTTTTAATCATTTTCATAATCATAATCAAGCATTTTAAGTAGATGCTCACTAAATAATGTTGTTGTTGCCAAAAATACCTGATAAATATGAAGTTTGATTTGTCATTCATAATATTGACTTGACAGTATCCTCCTACATCCTTGCTTTGTGAAATGTTTTCAATACAAACTCATTGATAATGCTCCTGTTATTTAATGTCCATACAAATATGCAACTCAGTTGTGTCAGTGAATATTATCCACTACTGTTAAATATGTGATATAAGTTTAACCAACCAGACAACATTGGTGATGCCTGCTCACGATATTGACATGATTTCTGCAGCAAATGAATCCAAATACTCTCTGAATGCTTCAGAAACATCTGGAGACTTTGCAGTTTGGAAAACAGTATTCCATGCTCAAGTAGTTCAGGCTTCCATCATTCAATGGTGGTTGGAGATTTTTGGGAAACAGTCAGACTAGGACTTCTGGGTAGTTTGAACTTCAGTTGTACTACAGTGGTTCAATGGCAACATCCATCATTATTTGGAAAATGAATCCCTGGAAAGCAGAGACTACAACAGACTACAGGTCCATTTTACTAAAGCCATTTACTTTTGTAAATGTTTTCTAAACCACCTCTTAAGAGTTCTTGTTGGTACACACACAAACACAGTGACCAGTTGCCTTTGTTATGCACACACACACACACACACATTGCATAGCTAGTGGCCAGCTGGCTTTGTTATACACACACACACACACACACACACAGATCATAGCTAGCAAGCAGCCGGCTGCTGTTATTTAAGCCAAATGTTACTCATAGACTTGGTCTTGGTCTTTCTTTTAGTATTTTGTTTTATAATCAATAATATTATAATCATAATTAACCCATGATCAACTCTTCTCAAGGTGACACACACACACACACACAGAGAGAGAAACAGTTTAAGGGGTCTAGAGGGTCCGTAGGGAATTCAGTCTACATTTATCACTTAAATTCTCAAGCTTACAGTTGCCAAAACAAATACTGTGCACAGACTAAGCTCCTACACACACACACACACACACACACACACACACACACACACACACACACACACACACGTAGGGGAAAGCCCCTACACTCTCACACATCAGAGCCCACTCATGAACAAACACAACACCTACACAGATATGGAGACACACATCTTAAAGATGGAACAATGCAAGCGCGCACACACACACACACACACACACACACACACAGATGTAATCATACATTTATAAACAAATCTAATCAAACACACACACACACACATACAAACACACACACACACACACACACAGCAATGATTTAAGGATCATTAGACACCCAGTGCTGAAGCCTTATGAAGTGATGTCACCCACTCACACACACAACAGTTCACCCACTCACACTCTCACACACACTAGTTGACATTCACAAGCCTGTGAACAATCCAGAACAATCTGAACTAGGCTGAGATTTAGTCTTGTGATGTCACTTCCTGGCCTCATTGAGCATTAGCAACTAGCTAGTTACCTGCAATTAACAAACAAAACAAATAACTAACAAATAAATAAACCATGTGTTTTACATTTCCATTCACGAGTCATGATAGTGTTTATGTTGAGATCGGAGCCAACTCAACATACATGCTTGGGACATTTTAGTTGCATTTCTTAAGCCCTCAATGTAGGCAAAATATACTTTCCTTACACTTAGGACACTTTAAATGTACTGCACACATATTAAAGTGCACTACTTTTCCATTGGGGCATTGGAGAGTCTACTTAGTAAAGTTCCATCAGAAAGTGTTTTGCGTTCTACTTTACAAGTGTTAGAACTGGGAATGTTGGTTTACAAGTGTTAGAACTGGGAATGTTGGTTTTGCTTTGACTGCATTTTCCAGAATATTTTTGACTTTTAGTTTTGTTCAGAAGGAGCACGGATGACACATAAGTCAGACATAGATAGAGAGATAGATAGATAGATAGATAAATAGATAGATAGAGAGATAGAGAGAGATAAATAGTTGGATAGACAGATAGATGGGTAAGACTGAAGGAGTGTATCAGGAGTGTATTAGGAGTGTATCAGGAGTGTATCAGGAGTGTATTAGGAGTGTATCAGGAGTGTATTAGGAGTGTATCAGGAGTGTATCAGGAGTGTATGCCAATGAAGGCAAAAAGAGAAAAACACTGTGTACCAAACACTTGAAAGAACAGCATACAGAGTAATGTGTGTGTGCGTTTCCCTTGTTTATGGCCTTAGGAATGTATCTGTGTGTATGTGTGTGTGTGTGTGTGTGGTGTGATTTAAATGGCTCTGAAAAGCAAACAGATCAAACTAAAGCCGCGGCTTCTGGTGTGACAAACATCACGGCATTTCTGATGAGCTCAGCTAAAGCAGACATTCAGAGTGTGTGTGTGTGTGTGTGTGTGTGTTAGAATTGAGCTGCTAAACACATACACACATCATATGCTGTTCCTCCTAGAGAACAGGCAAGTGAGGGTGAAAGTAAACAAGCAAATCTCACACACACACACACACCCACACACACACACACACACACACATCCTTTCTGGAAAACACCCCTCCCCCACATACCAACCTTAAAATACTTAAATAGTCACACACACACACACAAAAAAATTAAAAACATAAAACAACAACCCCCCCCCCCCACACACACACACACACACACACTCACACCACCAAAAGAGGAGAGGACTTCCTAGTTGGGAGAGGGTGTGTGTGTGTGTATGTGTGTGTGGTATATTCAGGTATTAATCTGTTTTGATTTTTGCTCTGCAGTGCATCATGTGGTGGACACAAATAAAATAGACTACATTTGGTGTCTGTTTCAAGGTACGAGTATGTCTGTCTGTCTGTCTGTGTGTGTGTGTGTCTTTTAAACACTAGCATGACACATGACAAGAGGGATTTTTACTTAAATGCATGGTACTTTGTGTTATGTTCATAAATTTGTGTGTGTGTGTGCATGTACTGTGTGTAAATGTGTGTGTGTGTGTTTTGCAGACCTGTACCTGTGTGTGGCTCTCCTGTGCTCCATTGGTCTGCTCTCTATGCTCCTGTTCGCCGTCGTCATCGGATACCAGCAGCTCACGCGCAGGCCCCGCCCCAAAGGTGACCCCACACACCCTCCATGGCCACGCCCCTTTTTCTACATAGAGATTAACACTTTTTGGGTCTGTAATGATCTTGAGTGTGTGTGTGTGTGTGTGTGTGTTTATAATGGTGTGTAGAGTGTGTGTGTGTGTTTATAATGGTGTGTAGAGTGTGTGTGTGTGTTTATAATGGTGTGTAGAGTGTGTGTGTGTGTTTATAATGGTGTGTATTTGTTGTTCACAGACAGTTACTCCCTGGTGAAGTGCCCTGACAGCAGGTGAGCATCCACTCAGCGCTTTCAGAAGAGAACGTCAGGGCCTTTAGAAGCTTTAACTAGAAGAGAATGTCAGGGGCTTTAGAACCTTTACCTAAAAGAGAACGCAGAGGTCCTTTAGACCGAAGAGAATGCTGAGATCTTTTCGAACGATTAACCAGAGGAGAATGTTGACATCCTTTAGAACTGGAGAGGAAGGCTGTGGAATGTGTTTGATGTGGGGATATTTGACCTCTGGGTGTGTGTGCGGTAGGTTACTGTGTTTTGTGTGTGTGTGTGCATTGGGTTGGGAATGTCTGTTTTTAGTCCTGCTAATTATGTGCACTATGCATAATAGTGTAATATGAGAAATTAGTTTAAAAATAAAGAATAATGACAAATTACCTTAATAACAGTGATTTCCATCTCTCTCTCTGTGTGTGTGTGTGTGTGTGTGTGTGTAGCTCTGGAGAGACTGTTACCAGTGTGATGAGTGCTGGCAGTGGGGGTAGTGCAGAGGGCAGTAAGGAGGGCATTAGGGGGGCAGCGAATGGAGGCATTGGGAGCTCTGTTACCCCTGGGGGCAACTTCTACTCTGCAAAGCCACACAGGAAACAGAAGAGACACAAACAGCCCCCTCCTGAGCCTGCCGATGCTCCCCCTCTGGTGCCTGCTAAAGGTGAGTCTTCCTTACAGCGCCCCCTATCTGCCAGGAGAATAACACTCTGCAGCGCCCCCTGTCTGCCAGGAGAATAACACTCTGCAGCGCCCCCTGTCTGCCAGGAGAATAACACTCTGCAGCGCCCCCTGTCTGCCAGGAGAATAACACTCTGCACTCGGCAGTGCCCCATGTCTCCTCTTTTCTTCTCCTCCCCTCCCTCTCCTCTCTTCCTGCATTTTTTCACTCACTCCCCTCTCCTCCTCTCCTCTATGCTGCTCCCTGCCCTTTCCACTCGTCCTTCTCCCCGCAGGTTTCTCTTCTCTCCTCTCTGATGTGGGTGTTCCTGTGACCATGCTTTCTTAACTCTCCCTCCTCTCTTTCTCTCTCCTCCCCCCTCTGAGGGCTCTAGCAGCTGTGATTGGCTACATTGCATGAACTTTAAACCACTGAAGCCATATGATTGGCCAAAAATGGGTGATTGGCAGCTGGCTCAGCAGAGGAGAGGAAAATGGGAGACAGCTGTTAAATGTCTGGAGTTTGGAGTGGTGTGTGTGTGTGTGTGTGTGTGCCAGGAGTCTGCCCTGAATCACCACATCTGGAAACACTTTTAGCTTCTGGGTCAAACATGAACCTCTAATGCTTACATGCACTGCCCAGGGCTAAACAACATAGAACACAACAACACACAACACAACACAACACAACACAACAATGTACAACAACACAACAATACATAACACAACACACAATACACAACACAACAACACACAATACACAACACAACAACACACAACACAACAACACATAACGCAACAACACACAATACAACAATATATAACACAACAATACACAAAAACAACACAACACAATACACAACACAAAACAACTCATCACACAATAGTCAGTGTCTAAACAGGTGAGTGAGTTGCCTGTCATCTGAGACCCAGCAATTAGCATATGCTAATATTATATTAGCATAATTAGCATATGTCCGCTCCACAGAGGGCAGATACTTTCTGCTTCAACCAATCGCTGCTGTTTGGTCATGGCATATAATGCATTGTTTGAATTCAACATTATTGCTCTCAGCCCTCCCTCTGCTCGCTGGTTAGCCTATCAGCTCAGAGTCAGAGCACACTGAAGCCTATGGTTCCCTGAGGCAGCTGCTGAGCTAATGCCATGAGTGAAAGCACTAGACAGCGCTAGGGGGTGATTTAAAGGGATGACTGGTGTTATTTAAAGGGATTTCTTAACAGTCTGGATTGTCTTCTTGCCTCACAGCTCCTTGTATTCAGAAACCACGCAGAACCAAACTACTCAAGGTTCAGCCTCGAAGAACAGTAGCGGTGAGAATACACACACACATACACACACACACACACACACACACACACACATACACACACACACACAGTCACTAACGCTACATTGTAAAAAAGAACATTGTAAAAATAAAGGTAAACGTTGTAAAAAAGAAGTTAAGTTTACTTGAAAAATTTGTGGAAACTTGTGAAGTAAACGTAACTAGTCTCTCTCAAGTTATGCTCACCAATTTTAAGCCATTGAGTTTCCACCTATGAGGTAAGCTTTACTTCTTCTTCAGTTTAGTTAGTAGAACCTTGGAATAGAATAATAGAGTGGGCCACAAAGCAGTGAGGTAGAGAAATCCTATTTATGTTCCAGAAGAGTTTAGATGTCCAACAACATCAGATTGTAGTGACTCCCTGTCTCTGTGTTGCACTGGGGGCATTATTGTAGTGACTCCCTGTCTCTGTGTTGCACTGGGGGCATTATTGTAGTGACTCCCTGTCTCTGTGTTGCACTGGGGGCATTATTGTAGTGACTCCCTGTCTCTGTGTTGCACTGGGGGCATTATTGTAGTGACTCCCTGTCTCTGTGTTGCACAGCCCATGAAACTGCCCATGGAATAATTATTCTATTTTATGTTAAGATATGCGTATTTGTGGAAGAAATGTCAAATATTCGTGTTAAAGAAATTATTTCTATTTTTTTCTTGTTTCTACCTTTATTGAACCCCCTGCCTCCCCTAACAAAAAATGGTTTGGCTTTTGATCATTTGATTAGCGCTTCAGTATGCCAACATGTCTCAGTATAAGTCAGGGGCCCAAAAAAGAAAAGAGAAAAAGAAACCAGGAGCCTTAGGGATTCACTGAGTAGATATTTTAAAAAAGGTTCTTCTGATGATGCAGGGTCCAGCAAAGGCAGGGCAGAGAAAGGTAAGACAGCACAGCCAACGTTTCCCAGTCCTGTGAAGTAACCTGATCCATCTGGGCTCAGAATAAGTACCAACCAAGTCACGCCATTCATGTTAATACAAATGAGGGGGTAGCAGTCACACTGAACACCTTATATTAAACGGACTGGGCATTAAATCATTTGATAACCACGACTTAAAAACAATGTGTTTCACATATCTGACCGATGCTAAGAATATCTGCATTATTAGGCACATTTGCCTATAATTCTGATGTTCCCTATTAGCTAAATGATATTCACACTTCAATATAGAGAGGAGCAATGGGGTTGTGCTGTGTGTGTGTGTGTGTGTGTGTGTGTGTGTGTGTATGTAGAATTGGGGTGGATGGGGGTGATGGGTCACCGTCAATATCAAGCTGGATTGTCCCCACGAATCATTTTGCTTTTTGGTGAACAAAGGGTTAAATTGCTTTTTCGACTCGTTTTAAACACATAAAACAAATACGATCGGTTTTGCCTTTTCCTGCTAACATTTTGGAGGCTGTACATGTTTGATGCATCAGAAGCTCAGAACTTCAACTAGATACAAAAACTTTCCTGCAGCAGCCCTGTGCAAGAAAATAACTTTGTCCAATGAAGAAAACAGTGAATTGCTCCAGAATAACTATGTGTTGTATGCAGAAGAAATGTTTACCATGTGAAATCACCCTTTCACTTTACAGCATTACATTTGGTTTGGAAATATCAGCAAGTTTTACTCACCCACTCAGGGCATTTTGCTTTCAAAAACACATCTTTGTTGGTTTATCTTTTGTAGGTTTATTTTATATTCTGGATTTTGGGAAAGAGCATTAGTGTCATTATTTTAGGGTCCAGTAACCAGGGTCCAGTATTTAGCGTAGCCCGTGTGTGTGTGTGTGTGTGTGTGTGTGTGTGTGTGCACGCCTTGGCACAATGTTATGAATCACAGGCCAGAACACTCATGTGATGGTCCAGGACAAACAGGAATGAAAACTCTCAAGGACATTTTGGTTTCAGTGAGCTACAGCCCACACTCACACTGATTCCTCTATCTGAACTGAATGAGAATGAGTCATATGAAAGGTGAATAAGCAAGTGTTTGTGTGTTTGAATTCAATTTATATCTTTCCATGTGAGCCACAACCATATTTGGCAGGACCATCATTGACTGATCAGGTAGTCACACAGATATAGCATCAGATCGAGGCCGTGTATGGAGGAAGGGGGCAAATGAGACCAAACCTGCACCCTTGGTCTGTGAGTGTGTGTGTGTGTGTAAGTAGATCAGTGGTACCTGAAAAGGCCTAGTGAAGTATGGCATGGTGTCATGGTGTGTGTGTGTGTGTAGATCAGTGGTACCTAAAGAGGCCTACTGAAGTGTGGCATGGTGTGTGTGTGTGTGTGTAGAACAGTGGTACCTGAAAAGGCCTTGTGAAGTGTGTCATGGTGTGTGTGTGTGTAGAACAGTGGTACCTGAAAAGGCCTTGTGAAGTGTGTCATGGTGTGTGTGTGTGTAGAACAGTGGTACCTGAAAAGGCTTTGTGAAGTGTGTCATGGTGTGTGTGTGTGTGTGTAGAACAGTGGTACCTGAAAAGGCCTTGTGAAGTGTGGCATGGTGTGTGTGTGTGTGTGTGTGTGTGTGTGTGTGTGTGTGTAGAACAGTGGTACTTGAAAAGGCCTTGTGAAGTGGGGCATGGTGTGTGTGTGTGTGTAGAACAGTGGTACTGAAAAGGCCTAGTGAAGTGTGTCATGGTGTGTGTGTGTGTGTGTTTGTGTGTGTCATGGTGTCCCCAAGGCCTAGTGGAGACGGAGCCATTATTGCTGCACTTATGAGGGCACTAATTGTGTTAGCCTTTATTGCTTTCCACAAGTATTTATTGAGCACAACCACCACTGATAACATTGGCTTAGGCACACCACAGCTGAGAGCATTAGCTTAGCACACCACAGCTGAGAGCATTAGCTTAGCACACCCACCATTGATAGCATTGGTTTAGCACACCCACCACTGAGAGCATTAGCTTAGCACACCCACCATTGATAGCATTGGCTTAGCACACCCACCACTGAGAGCATTAGCTTAGCACACCCATCATTGATAGCATTGGTTTAGCACACCCACCACTGAGAGCATTACCTTAGCACACCCACCATTGATAGCATTGGTTTAGCACACCCACCACTGAGAGCATTAGCTTAGCACACCCACTGCTGACAGCATTAGCTTAACAGTGTTCTCAGCAGAGATTAGCATGTTCTTAATAATTAAAAATAAAACACAATTTGGTGTTAGTTTCTTACTGTTAGAACAGCAGCTGACAGCTTGCTGTCACTGCACCCACTGTAGATAGCAATAGTTTAGCACACACACTGCTGATAACATTAGCTTGCACCACTGATAGCATTAACTTAGCACACTCAGATAGCATCAGCTTAGGTTAGGAAGGAAAGAGACAGAACAGAGAACAGAGCACTGGAAATAACAAAGAACAGAGTCCTGAGAAGTCTTTTTGTCCACAGAGCCTTTCTTATTCTCCATCTCACACACACACACACACATTC
Source organism: Tenualosa thibaudeaui (assembly GCA_027481765.1). Taxonomy (NCBI): domain Eukaryota; kingdom Metazoa; phylum Chordata; class Actinopteri; order Clupeiformes; family Clupeidae; genus Tenualosa; species Tenualosa thibaudeaui. The sequence goes on from JAIFZK010000045.1 coordinate 4,471,654, forward strand.
ACATGCTCTCTGTCTCTCTGTGCAGATCTTGGATGACAGCTTGACATATGCAGAGCTGGAGCTGGTCAAGGCGAGGCCTCAACCCCAACCACCCCAACCCACAGCAAGCAGCTCTGGAACCGTCTACGCCCAAATCCTCTTCAGTTAACACCTGTCTACGCCCAAATCCTCTTCAGTTAACACCTGTCTTTGTCCAAATGCTCTTCAGTTAACACCCAACTACACCCAAATCCTCTTCAGCTAATGCCCAACTACGCCCAAACTGTTTTCAGTTAACACCTGTCTAAACCCAAATCCTCTTAAGCTGACACCCAACTACACCCAAATCCTCTTCAGCTAGCACCTGTAAATGCCCATCTACTGTTCAGCTGACGTCCATCTATATCATTCGTTTACACTCAAATACTCCCATCTGCACCAAGATCATCTTTAATTATGCCAGTATACGCTGAAATCCTCTCAGACAGAGGAAATAATCAAACCTGTGCCCATTCCATTGGCACCTAAAACCTGAATAGTGACTCCACGCCAAAATCCTCTTCATCAATTCAACAAGTCTGGGTCACAGGGACACTACAACACATCATTATTCCACTTGCAGGCCAGGTGGATCCAACTTAGTGACACCAAACCAACTGATTCTTCAAGACCAAACCAACAGATCCTTCAAGACCAAACCAACTGATCCTTCAAGACCAAACCAATCGATCCTTCAACACCAAAGCAACCAATTCTTCCAGACCAAACCAACTGATCCTGCAATACCAAACCAACTGGTCCTTCAACATCAGACCAACTGATCCTTCAAGACCAAAACAACAGATCTTCAGATTCCTCAGAATCAAACCAAACAGCTAAAGCCAATGGATCAACACTTGTGCCTCCTTATACACGCACATAAGCAACATTTAAAGGATGACTATAACCAGCTTTCTCTCTCACAGAGGAGTTTATATGTATGTGTCTGTGTGTATGTGTGTGTGTGTGTGTGTGTGTGCTATAGTTTTTGGCTCTCACTACACACACACAAACCAAAGCATACTTCTCCCTAAATTAACTCTTTATTTATGAATGTGTGTTACCACTGTGTGTGTGTGTGTGTGTGTGTGAACTCTGTGTGTTGGGTCTTGTACCACAGCGATACTGAGCGGACATGATGTAATAATGAACTTGTTTGTCTGTGTGGAGACGAGCTAAGAGACTTATTAAAGAGGAAGATGCGTCAGCTTGAGATTCACCTGCCAGACTTCACCAGACTCTACATGTACTTAGCCAGACTTCACCAGACTCTACATGTACTTAGCCAGACTTCACCAGAACTTAATCTAGAGACACACACCAAGCACACACCAGACGGCTGAGTGAAGCCTGATGACTGCGACTCTGATCTGGCTCTGAACCACGTAAGACACTCAGGGTGCTGTGGCTGGTGTGTGTGTGTGTAAGACACGCAGGGTGCTGTGGCTGGTGTGTGTGTGTGTGTGTGTGTGTGTGTGTGTGTGTGTGAGAGAGAGAAAACAGTGCATACTTACAGAAATAAACACACTATTCTGTTATTCATTCAGCTTCTCTGTGTTCCCTGTGTCCACCAAGAGAACAACACACACATCCCCACAGAGAGAGACTGAGAGGGAAGGGTAGGGAGAGAGATAGAGGAATGAAAGAGTGAGAAGAAGGGATGGAAGGACAGACAGACATAAATGAACGTTAGAGAAAATGAGCAGAAAACGGAGAGAAAGAGAAAATGAGCAGAAAAGAGAGAAAGAGAAAAGAAAGGGAAATCATTCATTCTCTCCCCTTTTCTTTCTTCCTCCTTTCTTCTCTTTCTCTTTCCCCCTCCCCCTCTCTCTCTCGGCTTACTGTGTGTGTGTGTGTGTGTGTGTGTGCTGGAGCTGTTAATGGGTCCATTTATTAAGATTAGTCTAATTCTAATCAGGCTGCCTAATCAGCGTTCCAGAGGAGGGTAATTGGGTTAGACTACAAGATGGTCCTGCCAGGGTGCCACAAGCACGACGTGTGTGTGTGTGTGTGTGTGTGTGTTTGTGTGTGTGTGTGGGTGCCGATCCTCACCTGATTCAATTATTCACTGCAGCCTGCCAGCCGACGCACTGACATGTCACACCATAAAGAGCACAGGAGGGATGTGTGTGTGTGTTTCTGTGTGTGTGTGTGTGTGTGTGTTTCTGTGTGTGTATGTGTGTGTGAAGATGGAAATGGTGGCTGGTGTCTCCTGAGAAGGTCACCCAGCCCAACTCTACTCTACACTGTGAGAACTGTGTGTGTGTGTATGTGTGTGTGTGTGTGTGTGTTGGATAGACTGGGCTTATTTTCCACTCTATTAAGCTTTGCCACTTAGAACAATTAGACACTGCTGCACCAGGTTAAAGACAGGCCGTCCCCTGCCACACACACACACAGACTTGAAGTCTCACAAACACACACACAGTAGCCCAACACAGGAGTATGTATGTGTGTATATCTGTGAGCATGTGTGTGTGTTTGTGTGTCCATGTGTATAGCTGAGTGTGTATGCCTGTGAGTGTGTGTGTGTGTTTGTGTGTGTCCATGTGTATGCCTGGGTGTGTATGTCAGTGAATTTGTGTGTGTGTGTCTGTGTGTGCATGTGTATGCCTGAGTGTGTATGTGTGTATGCCTGTGAGTGTGAGTGTGTGTGTTTGTGTGAGTGTGCATATTTGTCATAAACTCTGAGGAAGTCGTATGTGTGTGTGTGTGTTTCAAACTCTGAGGGAGCTGTGTATGTGTGTATGCCTGAGTGTGTACGTGTCAAAACTCTAAGGGATGTGTGTGTGTGTGTGTGTGTGTGTCATAAATTCTGAGGGAGGAGTGTGTGTGTGTGTGTGTTATACATTCTGAGGGAGGTGTGCTTCAGTTAATTAGCCCCATTAGATCTCATGAATCACAGAAAGGGGGTCAAAAGGGTTAGAGACACACACACACACACACACACACACACAAACATACACACACACACAAAAATGGTGGGCAATTAGTAAACTCATATTCTAAAGGTTGGGAGGGAAAGTGCCATGGCCTTTTCTACTCACAGATATGCGTGCACACACACACACACACACACACACACACACACACGCACACACACACACACACAAACTTTAAAATTAGTGGAGCATAGACAATCATCAAGATCATCATCAAGCATCGTCACTGCACTAGGGTCAGAACCATTTCATTCACACACACACACACACACACACAGACAAACATACATTCATTCTCTCTTACTACATGTAGACACACATAAACACAAAATATAGTTACAAATGCTCTCATTAAAGAAATACACACACCTATACACACACACACAC
>JAIFZK010000045.1:4492500-4502500 GCA_027481765.1 Tenualosa thibaudeaui
AAGAGAGCATGAGAGAGAGGGAAAGAGAGAGTGAGAGAAAAGGGGGAGAGAGAGGGAGACAGAATGAGAGAGAGAGAGGAAAAGAGAGAGAGAGAAAGAGGAAACATTGAGAGAGAGAAAGGAAAAGAGAGCGAGAGTGTGGGGATAGAGAGGGAGAGACAGAGAGAGAGAGGGGGAGAGAGAGGAAAAGAAAGAGCGAGACAGAGAGAGAAGGGGAGATACAGTGAGAGGGAGAGAGGAAAAGAGAAAGAAAGAGAGAGAGAGAGAGTGGGGGGGCACACTAAGAGGGAGAGAAGAAGAGAGAGAGAGAGCGAGAGAGAGAGTGAGTGAGTGAGCGAAATGGAGAGAGGGAGAGAGGAAAAGCGAGAGAGAGAGAGGGGGATAGAGGGAGAGAGGTAAAGAAAGAGAGAGAGTGGGGGATAGAGAGGGAGAGAGGTAAAGAGAGAGAGAGACAAAAAATAATCTTCCTTTCCTTTGATGTTTCAGAGGTGACAAGGTGTTAGACTGTGAACAGACCTGCAGAGCTGGCACAGTGTGTGTGTGTGTGTGTGTGTGTGTTTGTGCATGCGTGAAAGATTTAGGGCTCTTTCTCTTTCTGTCTGTGTGTGTATGAGCAAGTTAGAGGCAGAGGGAGATGTGTGTGTGTGTGTCTTTGTGTGTTGATGCGTGTGTGCTTGTGTGAGTATGTATGTGTGTGTGTGTGTTTGTGTGTACTGTGTGTGTGTGCGTGTGCGTGATCGTGTGTACTATATGAGAGAGTGTGTGTGTGTGTGTATGTATGATTGTGTGTACTATGTGTGCGTATGAGTATGTGTGTGTGTGTGTGTGTGTGTGTGTGTAGGCGTAGGTAGGTAGATGTAGGTAGGGCTTTCTATGTGTGTCTGAGAGGCAGACGGAGGTGTGTATGTGTGTGTATATGTGTGTGTGTATGTATGTGTGTGTCTGTGTGATTGTGTGAACTATATGCATGTGTGTGTTTCTGTGTATGTGTGATTGTGTGTACTATATGAGAGTGTGTGTGTGTGTGTCTGTGTATGTGTATGTGTGATTGTGTATACGTGAGAGTGTGCTTGTGTGTGTGTTTGTGTATGTGTGTGTGTTTGATTGATTGTGTGTACTATATGAGAGTGTGTGTGTGTGTGTGTGTGTTTGTGTATGTGTGTATGTTTGATTGATTGTGTGTACTATATGAGAGTGTGTGTGTGTGTTTGTGTATGTGTGTATGTTTGATTGATTGTGTGTACTATATGAGAGTGTGTGTGTGTTTGTGTATGTGTGTATGTTTGATTGATTGTGTGTACTATATGAGAGTGTGTGTGTGTGTGTGTGTGTGTTTGTGTATGTGTGTATGTTTGATTGATTGTGTGTACTATATGTGTGTTTTATGAGTGTGTGTGAACATGAGAGACTTATGAAGGCCTTTTTTATGTGTGTCTGTGAGAGGCAGATGGAGGTGTACATGTGTAGGTGTGTGTATATGTATGTGTGTGTGTGTGTGTGTTTATGTGTGTATACGTGTCTGTGTGTGTATATGTATATGTGTGTGTGTGTGTTTATGTGTGTATATGTGTCTGTGTGTGTATATGTATGTGTGTGTGTGTTTATGTGTGTACTATCTGTGTGTGTGTGTGTGAACGTGTGCACTATATAAATGTGTGTGTGTATGTGTGATTGTGTGTATCATATGTGTGTGTGTGTGTGTGAGAGAGAGAGATTGTGTCTACTATATGAGTGTGTGTGTGTGTGTGTGCGTACCTCTCTGTGAACTCTGATAAACTCTTGTGGGTCTCCTTTGGCCCAAGGAGGCAATACTACATCCCCCAGATAAGTACCATCCTGCATGCAACCTGAAAACACACACACACACACACACATATAGTACACACAATAACACATTGTCTGGACAGTAGATTGTTGGTGTTGATAGTAGAATTCAGGGATGTGTTCTCTCTCATACACACACACACACACACACTGACCAAACTGCAGGTTGTTGGTGTTTATGAGGAAGTCGGGGAGGTAGTAGAATTCAGGGATAAGTTCTCGGACGTCGCTCATATTGTCCCGTGAGGCTGACTCCCACTCCTTCTGGATGCTGTGGAACATCCTCTCTGGAACGTCAAAGGAGCCACCCTACCATAGAACACACACACACACACACACACACACACACACACACACACACACACACACACAACACTCTGGAGAATTAGTCGGAGTGTGCGTGCAAGTGTTTGAGTGTGTGTGTGTGTGGGTGTGTATGCATGTGCCAGAGCATGTGAACGTGGAATGTGGAACAGAAGGGAGTGTGAGTGTGTGTTTTTATCTAAAGGCTGGAGCAGTTGTTCATCTGTGCCCTCTAAAGTCCGACGTTGTGCTCACTGATGGAGATGAATGGAGTTCACTCAATATTTCACAAAGGAAACTGATAGCTCACATAAGTGTAGGCAACAATTCCTACCAAATATATATTACTATAGTGCCACTATTCCTACCAAATATATATTACTATAGTGCTACTATTCCTACCAAATATATATTACTATAGTGCCACTATTCCTACCAAATATATATTACTATAGTGCAACTATTCCTACCAAATATATATTACTATAGTGCTACTATTCCTACCAAATATATATATTACTATAGTGCTACTATTCCTACCAAATATATATTACTATAGTGCCACTATTCCTACCAAATATATATTACTATAGTGCTACTATTCCTACTAAATATATATTACTATAGTGCTACTATTCCTACTAAATATATATTACTATAGTGCCACTATTCCTACCAAATATATATTACTATAGTGCTACTATTCCTACCAAATATATATTACTATAGTGCCACTATTCCTACTAAATATATATTACTATAGTGCAACTATTCCTACCAAATATATATTACTATAGTGCTACTATTCCTACCAAATATATATTACTATAGTGCTACTATTCCTACCAAATATATATTACTATAGTGCCACTATTCCTACCAAATATATATTACTATAGTGCTACTATTCCTACCAAATATATATTACTATAGTGCTACTATTCCTACCAAATATATATTACTATAGTGCAACTATTCCTACCAAATATATATTACTATAGTGCTACTATTCCTACCAAATATATATTACTATAGTGCTACTATTCCTACCAAACTAATGTGCCTACAGCGAAGCAATGAAACTGTTTCAGTGAGTGAACATTAATTTTTGGAATCTAAAAAGCTGTCTCAGAAACATGAGTGGACTACTTGAACTTTTCATTTGCAAGGAGGATTTTATCATTTACAAGGAGGGTTAGTGGTTAGTAACCTAGTAAATATCATTTACAAGGAGGGTTACAAAAGAGGATAACATTCAAGCTACAACACAATGAAAGAACGAACAAGGGGTGCATATTGCCAACATAGAAACTGCACCATTTTAATTTGAAAGTGCAATAGTGCAGAGAAATTAAATTGTTAAGTGCATTCTCAAAGTTTACGCCAGGAGATATTCCTGGAAGAGCTGGGTCTTCATGAGTTTCTTGAGGGTGGAGAGGGTATCAGTGGATCTGGTAGCACTTGGAAGGTCATTCCACCAGCGCGGAACCAGATCTGAGAAGAGTCTGGATTGACCTGCACAAGGTGTTGGCCGTGCTAGATAACGTTCCTTAGAGGAGCAAAGCGGTCGTCGGGTGACATAGGGCTTCAGGAGAGAATTCAGGTAGATGGGAGCAGAGCCATCATTCACCCTGTAGGCCATCATAAGTGCCTTGAATTTAATGCGAGCAGCCAAGGGTAACCAGTGAAGTTCAATGAACAGAGGTGTGACGTGTGCCCTTTTTGGCTGGTTAAAGACCAGACGTGCAGCTGCATTCTGGATCATCTGTAGCGGTCTCACTGCACAGGCTGGTAGGCCTGATAGTAGGACATTGCAGTAGTCAAGCCGAGAGATAACCAGGGTCTGTACCAGGAGCTGGGTTGCATGTTGGGTTAAGTACGGCCTGATCTTCCTTATGTTGAATAGGGAATAATAGCACAACCGAGCTACACAGGCAACGTGATCTGCAAAGGTCAGTTGGTCATCAATCATGACACCTAGGTTTCTTGCCACTTTGGTGGGAGAAACAGACAGGGAGTCAATCTTGATACTGATGTCGTGATGTATGGCTTGTTTGGCTGGGAGGACCAGCAGTTCAGTTTTTGAGAGATTTAGTTGGAGGTGATGTCCTTTCATCCATGCAGATATATCAGAGAGACAGTCCGAGATCCGTGTTGACACCGTGGAGTCATCAGGCGGAAAGGACAGATAGAGCTGGGTATCATCAGCATAGCAGTGGTGTGAGAAGCCATGGGAGTGGATAACTGAGCCCAGTGAGGTGATGTACAGGGTGAAGAGAAGGGGCCCCAGCACAGATCTTTGTGGTACTCCTGTGGTGAGTTGGTGAAGTGCCGATGACTGTCCTAGCCATGAGACATTAAACGACCGTCCAGTAAGATAGGACTTGAACCAGGAGTGCGCTGTGCCATCAATACCCATGTTGGTCAGCTTGTCCAGTAGGATGCGGTGGTTGACCGTGTCAAATGCTGCTGATTGGTCCAGCAGGATGAGCACTGAGGATTGACCTGCTGCTCTGGCCTTTTTTAGTGCGCCGTTTCAGTGGAGTGGCCACTTCTGAAACCGGATTGGTTGGAGTCGAGGAGGCTGTTCTGAGTGAGAAATCCTGTGACCTGTTTAAAGACAACTCGTTCAATGGCTTTGGAAAGGAAGGGAAGAAGAGAAACAGGCTGGTAGTTCTCCACTTGAGTGGGAACGAGGGATGGTTTTTGAGCAGCGGTGTTACCTGGGCTTGTTTGAAGGCAGTGGGAAATGTACCCCTAGTTAGTGAAGCATTGACCACATGTGTGGTTGCTGTCACAAGGGTTGTTGGGATAGGGTCTAAGACAAGAGGTGGGCCGGCTGTCTGTGAGAAGCTTAAGACACCTCTGCTTGGGAGAGGAGAGTGAAAGAAGAAAAGGAGGCAGTTGGTTTAGAGAGGCTGGGAGAGGGAACCTCAGTGGGTTGGTTTGAGAACTGACTACTAATAGCTGCAACTTTGTTAGTGAAGAATGCAGCAAAAGTGTCAGCTGTGAGGTTAGTTGGAGGAGGTGGGTTTAGTAAAGATTTAAAGGTGGAAAAGAGTTTCTTGGTGTCCGTGGCATTGTGAATTTTGTCGTGATAAAAAGCCATTTTCGCAGCAGTGACACTGGATGAAAAGGAGGATAGTAGTATTTGGAATTGTGTTACATCGGCCGAATTCTTGGTTTTGTGCCATTTCCTCTCAGCAGCTCTGAGGTTAGCGCACATTGACCGAAGTGAGTCATTAAGCCACACATGAGACCGTGTGGGTCGTGCGGGTCAGGTAGACAGAGGACACACACGATCCAAGCAGGAGCTCGGCGTAGAACAGAGTGACTCTGTGGCATCATCAACCTCAAAAGAAGAGAAACTTCTAGATGGTGGTAGAGCAGACGCCACCAAGGAGGAAAAGTGAGTGGGAGATAGATTCCGGAGATTGCGATGGACAGAGACAGTGGGAGTAGGAGCACATGGTTGCTGACAGAGGGAAACCTTGAACTGCATAAAGTAATGGTCAGATAGATGTAAAGGAGTTAGTACACCCACATCACACCACAATACCCACAACACACCACATCACACCACAATACCCACAACACACCACATCACACCACAACACACCACATCACACCACAACACCCACAACACCCACATCACACCACAACACACCACAACACCCACAACACACCACAACACCCACATCACACCACAACACACCACAACACCCACATCACACCACAACACCCACATCACACCACATCACACCACAACACACCACATCACACCACAACACACCACAACACCCACATCACACCACAACACCCACATCACACCACATCACACCACAACACCCACATCACACCACAACACCCACATCACACCACAACACACCACAACACCCACAACACCCACATCACACCACAACACACCACATCACACCACAATACCCACAACACACCATCACACCACAACACCCACATCACACCACAACACACCACAACACCCACATCACACCACATCACACCACATCACACCACAACACACCACAACACACCACAACACCCACATCACACCACAATACCCACATCACACCCACAACACCCACATCACACCACATCACACCACATCACACCACAACACACCACATCACACCACAACACCCACATCACACCACAACACACCACAACACACCACAACACACCACAACACACCACAACACACCACACACACCACAACACACCACAACACACCACACACACACACACACACACACCCACATCACACCACAATACCCACAACACACCACATCACACCACAACACCCACAACACACCACAACACCCACAACACACCACAACACCCACATCACACCACATCACACCACAACACACCACATCACACCACATCACACCCACAACACACCACAACACCCACATCACACCACAAAACCCACATCACACCCACAACACCCACAACACACCACAACACACCACAAAACCCACATCACACCACATCACACCCCAACACCCACATCACACCACATCACACCACAACCCACCACAACACCACACAACACCCACAACACACCACAACACACCAAAACACACCACATCACACCACAACACCCACATCACACCACAACACCCACAACACACCACATCACACCACAACACCCACAACACACCACATCACACCACATCACACCACATCACACCACAACACCCACATCACACCACAATACCCACATCACACCACAACACACCACAACACCCACATCACACCACATCACACCACAACACCCACATCACACCACATCACACCACAACACCCACATCACACCACATCACACCACATCACACCACATCACACCACAACACACCACAACACCCACAACACACCACAACACCCACATCACACCACATCACACCACATCACACCACAACACCCACATCACACCACATCATCCACATCACACCACATCACACCCACAACACCCACATCACACCCACATCACACCACAACACCCACATCACACCACATCATCCACATCACACCACATCACACCCACAACACCCACATCACACCACATCACACCACAACACACACAACACCCCACATCACACCACATCATCCACATCACACCACATCACACCACAACACCCACATCACACCACACACCCACAACACACCACACACACCACATCACACCACATCACACCACAACACCCACATCACACAACATCACACCACAACACACACAACACACCACACACACCACATCACATCACATCACACCACAACACCCACATCACACCACAACACACCACAACACACCACAACACCCCCAACACCCACATCACACCACAACACACCACAACACCCACATCACACCACATCACACCACAACACACCACAACACCCACATCACACCACATCACACCACAACACACCACAACACCCACAACACACCACAACACCCACATCACACCACAACACCCACAACACACCACATCACACCACAACACACCACAACACACCACAACACACCACATCACACCACAACACACCACAACACCCACATCACACCACAACACACCACAACACACCACAACACCCACATCACACCACAACACACCACATCACACCACAACACCCACAACACACCACATCACACCACAACACACCACATCACACCACATCACACCACATCACACCACAACACCCACATCACACCACATCACACCACAACACCCACATCACACCACAACACACCACAACACACCACATCACACCACAACACACCACAACACACCACAACACACCACATCACACCACATCACACCACATCACACCACATCACACATCACACATCACACCACAACACACCACATCACACCACACCACACCACATCACACCACATCACACCACATCACACCCACATCACACCACATCACACCACATCACACCACATCACACCACACATCACACCACACCACAACACCCACATCACACCCACATCACACCACAACACACCACAACACCCACATCACACCACAACACCCACATCACACCACAACACACCACACACACATCAACACCCAAATCACACTACACCAACCACATCACACCACCACACACCACAACACCCACATCACACCACATCACACCACAACACACCACATCACACCACATCACACCACAACACCCACATCACACCACAACACCCACATCACACCCCAACACACCACATCATCCACATCATCCACATCACACCACAACACACCACATCATCCACATCACACCACATCACACCACAACACCCACAACACACCACATCACACCACAACACCCACATCACACCACAACACCCACATCACACCACAACACCCACAACACACCACAACACCCACATCACACCACAACACCCACAACACCCACATCACACCACAACACACCACATCACACCACAACACCCACAACACACCACAACACCCACATCACACCACAACACCCACAACACACCACATCACACCACAACACCCACATCACACCACAACACCCACAACACACCACATCACACCACAACACCCACAACACACCACAACACACCACATCACACCACATCACACCACAACACCCACATCACACCACAACACCCACATCACACCACAACACCCACATCACACCACAACACCCACAACACACCACATCACACCACAACACCCACATCACACCACAACACCCACAACACACCACATCACACCACATCACACCACATCACACCACATCACACCACAACACCCACATCACACCACATCACACCACATCACACCACATCACACCACATCACACCACAACACCCACATCACACCACAACACACCACAACACACCACATCACACCACATCACACCACATCACACCACAACACACCACAACACCCACAACACACCACATCACACCACATCACACCACATCACACCACAACACCCACAACACCCACATCACACCACAACACACCACAACACCCACATCACACCACATCACACCACAACACCCACAACACACCACATCACACCACAACACCCACATCACACCACATCACACCACAACACACCACAACACCCACATCACACCACAACACACCACAACACCCACAACACACCACAACACCCACATCACACCACAACACACCACAACACCCACATCACACCACAACACACCACATCACACCACAACACCCACAACACACCACAACACACCACAACACACCACAACACCCACAACACCCACATCACACCACAACACCCACATCACACCACAACACCCACATCACACCACAACACACCACAACACCCACATCACACCACAACACCCACAACACCCACATCACACCACAACACCCACATCACACCACATCACACCACAACACCCACATCACACCACAACACACCACAACACCCACAACACACCACAACACCCACATCACACCACAACACACCACAACACCCACATCACACCACAACACCCACAACACACCACATCACACCACAACACACCACAACACCCACAACACCCACATCACACCACAACACACCACAACACCCACATCACACCACAACACCCACATCACACCACATCACACCACAACACACCACAACACACCACATCACACCACATCACACCACAACACACCACAACACACCACAACACCCACATCACACCACAACACACCACATCACACCACAACACACCACAACACCCACATCACACCACAACACACCACAACACACCACATCACACCACATCACACCACAACACACCACAACACCCACATCACACCACAACACACCACATCACACCACAACACCCACAAC
>JAIFZK010000045.1:4507500-4512500 GCA_027481765.1 Tenualosa thibaudeaui
GAGAAGATACACAAATTTAAAAATGTTGAGACCACATTTAAAACAGGTTCACAAAACATAAACAAATACTTATGGACCCAAAGAGTATATATATTATATTATATTATCATTTCAATTGTTAATAAACCAGATTTCAATTCAAGAAGAAGCAGAACACTTGCAGTCTTTAGGAATAAATCTAAATTCAACAAGAAACGGATATTTTAATGCCACTCCAAATACATAACCGTATCTCCTCTTCTTAACACACACACACACACACACACACACACACAGACACAAACACACACACACACATACACACACACAGACACACACACACACACAAACATACATACACACACACACACACACACACACACACACACACAATACATCAGCTGCTTTTGCTAGGTTAAAAGTTACGTGTGTATGTGTGTGTATGTGTGTTTGTGTGTTTTTACTTTTTCTGTGTGTGAGACAGGCATGTATCCTGAGTGTGTTTTTCATCCTAAAGAAATCTTTACATCTTTTCTCTCTATTTGCACATCCATGTGTGTATGTGTGTGTGTGTGTGTTCACAGATGAGAGAGCAACACAAACACTGTAGCAGCCATGTCTAAACACACACACACATGAGACACACATGAGCCTGATGGACTGATCTCCATGATCCTGTGACAACAACTTAAGGAAAGTTTCCAACTGTGTGTAAGTGCAAGTGTGTGTGTGTGTGTGTGTGTGTGTGTGTGTGTGTGTGTGGTAGCCTACTAAACAGACCTAAAGGCCATGAAAAGGGAGATCCTATTGCAAATACTGTACTGTGTGTTTCTATACACTCTCTTGTCTAGTGTGAAATGTTTAACTGTATGTCTTGTCTTGTCTAGTGTGAAATGTTTAACTGTATGTCTTATCTTGTCTAGTGTGAAATGTTTAACTGTATGTCTTTATCATTCTGCTGTGGTAATATTTCCATTTTCTTTGTCTAGCCTATTTTTAACAAACAATGAATTTAGAGAATTGAATTCAATGGACCAAACCTGTTACTTATTTTAAAAAAGGAAACAAACGACACAGAAAATATCTGGGCTTTTAACACGTTTTTGTGTCTGACTTCTGTTCTAGTGGCAGCTCTGATAAAAGGAAACAATTGATCAATTTTCAGTCATAATTTGTATGCAGCTGATTAAAAAAATTGCGTATCATATTGTGACCTCCAAATCATCAGTGTATCGTACCGTGACCTTCAAATGGTGAATCATATCATACAGTAACCTTCAAATCGTGAGTGTATCATATCATAACCAGCAGTGTTGTGTGGTAGGTTCAGTGTGTGGTTCCATGCCTAATATTTTTCTGTTTACAAATCACACCACTAGCCACAGTGCTCTGCTAAAAGCCATGCCCTGTCTAGTGTGTTTGTCTTAGGTCACCTGTATTTTGACCTGCAAATTGTTTACAACTGTGTTGTGCTGTATGTACATTGTAGTTGTGTGTGTGGAGTGCGTGTGTGAGTCGGAGAGTGAATCTGTGTAGTCCCGCAATAGTGTATGTAGGCACTATTACGTATCTGTCTTGTCCATACTGTGTTTTAACAGTTACGTGCATCACCAATTGGTCCCGGTGAAACGTTGTCTGGTCTCACTATGTACTGTGTGTATGGCTGAAACGACAATAAAACCCTACTTGACTTAACAGACAGATGGAGACCATAGATGGATTAGCATGATTAAGGTGAGGCTGATGGTGGTACAGAGAGGGCAAACATTACTGGACTTCTGGGTGAGTTGTTTACAGACCTGCCTTGTGTCTTTAATGTCTCAGCCCAATGTAGCAAACACCCACGTTAGCCAACATGCTTCCTTAACACTCTGCAGTGCGGATAGAGGGGCAGGAGTTTGTTTATTTGTCCAGGTTTGCTTTGTCAGGACTCAGCCTGCATCTCTCTCTCAGCCTGTGGACTGGATCTCTCTCTCAGCCTGTGGACTGGATCTCTCTCTCAGCCTGTGGACTGGATCTCTCTCTCAGCCTGTGGACTGGATCTCTCTCTCAGACTATGGACTAGTGTTGGATGAACGTGTGTTTGGTGTTGGATGTCAGAGAAAGTAGCTAAATTATGGCTTGCTTTTCAAGGAAAGAAATTAATTTGTCATCCCAACCGATTTTAATCTGCTCACAGTCTAAAATTTGTTGGCTGATGACTCGTCTTTAAATCCCTACCATCTATAAACGCTCCACCAAAGAGCCAACTGACTCCAGGTCAGTTTGTGTGACAAGAGAACAGTTTATCTAATGGCAGTTTGTCGGTAGCTGATCTGACCTAGAACCAGTCTGAGCTGTGTGTGTGTGTTTATTTGTGTGTGTGTGTGTATGTGTCTGATATGACCTAAGTTCAGTCTGAGGTGTGCATGTGTGTGTGTGTGTGTGTGAGTGTGTGTGTGTCTGATCTGACCTGGCACCATTCAGAGGTGTGTGTGTGTGTGTGTGTGTGTGTGTGTGTCTGATCTGACCTGGCACCATTCTGAGATGTGTGTGTGTGTGTGTGTGTGTGTATAGGTGTGTGCATGTGTGTGCGTGTGTGTGTGTGTATAGGTGTGTGTGTGTGTGTGTGTGTGTGTGTATAGGTGTGTGTATGTGTGTGTGTCAGATCTGACCTGGCACCATTCAGAGATGTGTATTCAGGCAACAAGACCCCAGGAGATGAATCAGGGCTGGTCATCCAGACATAATTGCAGAAGCAGGGCGCTTCACACACACACACACACACACACACACACACACACACACACACTCTCACACGTCATCACATAATAGAAACAAGCGATGCTTCTTCAATACGACACACCAGCTCTGCTAAGGCTGCAGCACAATATGATTAATGAGAGCTCTTAGGGCCCCAGGGCCCGCACACACACACACACACACACACACACACACACAAACCACTCACGTTCAAATAAGCATACGCACATACACACAACCACTCACGTTCAAATAAGCATACGCACACACACACACAACCACTCACGTTCAAAAAAGCATACGCACACACACACACAACCACTCACGTTCAAAAAAGCATACGCACACACACACACACACACACACACAACCACTCACATCCAAATAAGCATACGCGCGCACGCACACACACATAAACACTCACGTCCAAATAAGAACACGCACGCGCACACACACACACACAGACATAACCACTCATGTCCAAATAAGCATATGCACACACACACACACATATAACCACTCACGTCCAAATAAGCATATGCACACACACACACACAACCACTCATGTCCAAATAAGTATACGCAAACTCATAGACACACACACACATACAGATACATGCACACGTAACCACTCATGTCCAAATAAGCATACGCACACACACACACTTCTAATGGGAGGGTGTGAAGACCAAGAACCCAAACTGTACCCCAGCCCTCATTTATCAAAGTCCTGATTTGTCTTCATTCTCTCTCTCTCTCACACACACACACACACAGGACAGCCCAGTGGGCTGTGTCATGAGAGATGGTGTGTGTGTGTGTGTGTGTGTTTGTTCCCAGGGAGTGTTCCATTTCCCTCTCTGTCAGCCTGCCCTAGTCTTAATTAGAGAACGCACTCCCTTAAGATACTGCCCCAGGGAACACACACACACACACACACACACACACACACACACACACACACACACACACACACACACACATACAATTCACCTCATTTCCCTTCAAACATATACCTATTCACACATTTACACCCATCTAATTTCACTTCATACAGACACACACACACACACACACGGATATACATCTATACATATCTATTCACTTAATAAGCCCCTCGAGACACAAATACACACATAAACAATTTATCCAAACTCATTTCCTTTTAAACACATTGACAGCACACACACACACACACACTCACACATAGACACACACATGCACATTCACACACCCTAACATTACACCTAATCTCTGTGATCCATACACAGATCCATACACAAGTGTGTGTGTGTGTGTATGTGAGTGAGTGTGTGTGTCTATCTCTCTCATATATGCATGTTTGTGCATGTGTGTGTGTACGTGCGTTGGATGGCTGGTATTAGGGATTACTGTGTGTGTGTGGGTGTGTGTGTTACTTGATGGTTGGTATTAAGGATATGTGTGTGTGTATCTCTATCTCATATATGCATGTTTGTGCTTATGTGTGTGTGTATTTCTCTATTTCATATACGTGTGTGTGTGTACTTGTGTGTGTATAACTCTATTTCATACGTGTGCTCTATTTCAAATGCGTGTGTGTGTATATACAGTATCTCGATTTCATATACATGTCCTTGTGTGTGTGTATCTGTGTGTGTGTATGTGTGTATGTGTATATATCTCGATTTCATATACATGTCCTTGTGTGTGTGTATCTGTGTGTGTGTATGTGTGTATGTGTATATATCTCAATTTCATATACATGTCCTTGTGTGTGTGTGTGTGTGTGTATAGATATCTCGATTTCATATGCATGTCCTTGTATGTGTGTGTGTGTGTGTGTGTGTATAGATATCTCGATTTCATATGCGTGTCCTTGTGTGTGTGTGTGTGTGTGTATATATCTCGATTTCATATACATGTCCTTGTGTGTGTGTGTGTATGTGTATGTGTATATATCTCGATTTCATATGCATGTCCTTGTGTGTGTGTGTGTGTGTGTGTGTGTGTGTGTGTATATAGATATCTCGATTTCATATGCGTGACGGGCGGCCATAGGCTGAAGATAACCAAGGAGGTGGAGACAGACGGCCGGCGCTGTTTGGACCTCAGTAAGCTGGGCCTGACCTCCTTCCCCGTCTGCATCTTCAGGCTGGTGCTACTGGACTCCCTGGACCTGAGTCGGAACCATCTACACTCGCTGCCCGCCTCACTGACCGCTCTCCAGGGCCTGACGACCCTTGACCTCCACTTCAACCAGCTGGAGTCTCTGCCCGAGGGCCTGTCCATGCTCACGT
>JAIFZK010000045.1:4517500-4520000 GCA_027481765.1 Tenualosa thibaudeaui
GCACATTCTCATACACACACATACCACATACACATATACACAAGGTAAGAGACACACACAAACACACATACACACGATAGATATTACAAACACATTATCTTGCAATTAAGTCACTTTCCACAGAAATACTAACATTTTCCATTTAGAGAGAAATGTAAAACTTTTCTCATTAGGCAAACACATAAACCCTCATGTCAGAGAGATAGGGAAGCCTTTCTCTCACTCTCTCTCTCTCACACACACACACACACACAAAGGGCAGCCTTAATAATCTAACAGAGGCATAAAACGTCTCTCTGATGATTCATTATGTTCCCACCCCTCACTATGGCAATAACCAGCACTCATAGCAACCCTCACACATCTTCCATATTCACTGCCACATGGTGTGTGTGTGTGTGTGTGTGTGTGTGTGTGTGTGTGTGTGGGGTGAGTTTTATGGTTTCACCTTCAGTGACATCTTATGATTTGTAAGAGTAAAAACAATTAACACTACCACATTTAAAACACTCACGTTTTACACACACACACACACACACATACACACACTCAAGGTGTGGAAGCAGCATTAAGATCCAAAATGACACAATTCCTTTCATTGGCTCATTTAGAAAGAACAGATTTAGAAAGAACAGATTTCAGCTCAACACTTTTGTGTAATATGTAATGTGTGTGTGTGTGTGAGTGTGTGTGTGTGTGTGTGTGTGTGATGATGGATCTATTCTATATAGTTCAACTCTGCAGTTACTATAGATATGTAATGTGTAAGTGTGTGTGATGATGAATCTATTCTATATAGTTCAACTCTGCAGTTACTATAGATATGTAATGTGTAAGTGTGTGTGTGTGTGTGTGTGTGTGTGTGATGGATCTATTCTATATAGTTCAACTCTGCAGTTACAATAGATATGTAATGTGTAAGTGTGTGTGTGTGTGTGTGTGTGTGTGTGTGTGTGGTTGTGTGTGTGTGTGTGTGATGATGGATCTATTCTATATAGTTCAACTCTGCAGTTACTATAGATATGTTATGTGTAAGTGTGTGTCTGTGTGTGTGTGTGTGTGTGTGTGTGTGTGTGTGTGTGTGTGTGTGTGTGTGTGTGTGTGTGTGTGATGATGAATCTATTCTATATAGTTCAACTCTGCAGTTACTATAGATATGTAATGTGTAAGTGTGTGTCTGTGTGTGTGTGTGTGTGTGTGTGTGATGGCAGACACACCTTTCTGGACCTACGCAGGGCTCGGCGGCGAATGCGTGCACGTGTTCTAGCGTGACCCTCGGTGGCATCTTGGACCCATCCCTGCTGCACACACACTCCAACCCCCGGGCCAAACACACCCCGCTCACGCAGAAGCTCCGCTTCCTGCTGCTCCCACAGCGCACACACACGTTCAAAGTCATACTGCTGAGCCTACAAACACACACACACGTTCAAAGTCACACTGCTGAGCCTACAAACACACACACACACACACACGTTCAAAGTGACACTGCTGAGCCTACAAACACACACACACACACGTTCAAAGTGACACTGCTGAGCCTACAAACACACACACACACACACACACACACGTTCAAAGTGACACTGCTGAGCCTACAAACACACACACACACACGTTCAAAGTGACACTGCTGAGCCTACAAACACACACACACACACACAGACCGATAACTCTCTCACTCTCTCACACACACACACAGATGTCACAAGCACACACACAAATAGGTTAACCATATGGGCCTTACACACAAAAAGTGTGTGAGAATGACAATCATTCTTCTCTATTAGATTACTCCTCTAGTTTTCCTCACACAGATACACACGTGTTACTGGGTAACTGTTGTGATGGACATTAGCTTTGAATTTGAATTTATTTAAAACTCCTAATCCAGCTGCGTCTGTGTGTGTCAATCCCATTCCTCTCTGTGAAAGATCTCTGATCTCTTCACTCACAGCAAACCACATGTCAAAATAAGGAGATCTTCCCCATCCCCACAGCGTTTAGCAGTCTTGGGTATGATCAGCATAATCTGGCCTTGAAATCACATCAGATTTCCAAATAAACATTCAAGAATATGTGTATGCATGTGAGTGTGTGTGTCTGTATGAGTGTGTGTGTGAGTGAGTGTGTGTGAGCAAGTGAGTGTATGTAAGTGAGTGTGAGTGTGTGTGTGTGTGTGTATGAGTGAGTGTGTGTGCGTGTGAGTGTGTGTGTGAGAGTGTGTGTGTGTATGTGTGTTTCATACCTGTCTGTGGTTGCTGAGGAGACTGTCAAACACCTCCTGGCCAGTCTTCCTAAAGACCTCCATCCCATTTAAGAAGTCCTGAGACACACACAGCAACACGTTTAGCTCACCATCATCCCCACATCAAAGGCTGGAGTGAAGATAAACACGTGTGTGTGTGTGTGTGTGTGTGCAGCTAGGACAAACTGTTCTACACACTGGATAGACCTCCACCCACTGCCTAGGGTTACATAATGGCTCTGTGTGTGTGTG
>JAIFZK010000045.1:4522500-4527500 GCA_027481765.1 Tenualosa thibaudeaui
GCATGTGGGTGTGTGTGTAGGAACTTATGCGCTTATGTGTACGTGTGTGTGTAGGAACTTATGTGCTTATGTGTAGGTGTACGTGTCTGTGTGTGTGTGTGTGTGTGTGTGTGTGTGTGTGTGTGTGTGTGAGACAGACAGAGACAGTACTTGTGTCAGAGAGAGAGAGAAAGAGAGAAAGGGAGAGACAGAGATATGTGTGTGTGTGTGTGTGTGTGTATGTCAGTCAGATAGAACAGAAAAAGAGGGAGAGAAAGTGTGTGTGTGTGTGTGGTAATTTCATGCCCTCCTGCCTGAGTAATATCAGTGTCTGTCTCCAGATGGTCGGTTCTTCACACAGGCACTAATGACCACACACACACACACACACACACGCAGGCACACACACACACACACACACACACACACACACACACACCCGCGCGCATTGAAGAACTAATGATGAGGGGAAACAACAATAACGGCGTCTTTAACCTTCAGACGCGTCACGGCGTGTTCCACCGCCTGTTTCCACGGAAACAAATTAACAAATATCAATTACAGCAGCCAGTGAGGTGCACTCAGCTGAGATAATCCAAATTAATTTAAACACACACACACACAGACACACACACAGCCACTGGGCAGGTTAAAATACAATGAGAGTGTGTGTGAGCATGTGTGAAAGACAGAGATTGGGCATCTGGTTTAGAGGGTGTGTGTGTGTGTGTGTGTGTGTGTGTGTGTGTGTGTGTGTGTGTGTGTGCCTCAGGCTGTCTATCTCTACCAGAGGCCCTTTTCACATCAGGGAAATGACCCTACGATCACAGGTTTAAAGTACATGACTCACCTGACAAAACCACTGCTTGTGTGTGTGTGTGTGTGTTTGTGTGTGTGTGTGTGTGTGTATGTATGTCTATGATGTTCTGTATTTTCCCGATTATAAGTTGCAGTTAATATATGAATTTTGCAAAATAACAGCATGTCAGAGGTTTACATATATATGTGAATGTCTGTTTACTGGGTGAAAGCATGTTTGACAATTTTGAACTACAGTGCGGATAGAAATGTGTCAACAAAATACAAACAACAAAATACAAACAAATTGGTTTTGTCTTACTTACCTGCATGACCACAAGATCCTTTGGGCAATCAGAATAAATGAAAGTGATGACTACAGACGAGAATCCAGGCAGTTTCATACAGGCTGAACGCTAACGGTAGCTAATGGAAGCACAGTCAAGAAGCTAACATTAGCAGATAACGTCCTTGCTGGCAGGATGTATGCTAACGAATTTGCTTCTCCAGGTCGATTGGCAAACATGTTACAAGTCCACCCAATGGAATAGTAATGGCAACCTGTGATCTGTCTCTTGACTGTGATGCTTGCAAATGACTTCTTGACTGTGATGCTAACTTGCAAATGACTTCTTGACTGTGATGCTAACTTGCAAATGACTTCTTTAACACAGTTAAAGGAGGTTTAAATAGGACTTTACAATAAAGGCTTTCTATTCTATTTCTTAAAAAGTCACGTCCATCTACTTCTGGTCCATGGGACCTAAAATATGAACGGGAGTCAATGGAAACATAAAAAATATTTTCTGGTCCCCTTTGAGATGTACCATGAATTTCATATCTGTTGTTTGCACATTTTAAAGATAATTTTCCACATTGAGACAGAACAATTTTTGACAGACTTTGAGAGATATGTTAGGGTTCGTGTGAGGCCTCAGCAGACTACACTCTCATCTGGGTTAATAAACACCATCGTCGACAAGGTTAGCTGCCATGCTAACTAACAGTTTAGCTTGCTACCTGGTAGGTTGCTCAGCAGCGAAAGGTGTAAAAATACTCCTCACCTGATGTGTTTTATCCTGTGACTCTATTCAGCTCTGTGGAGTCTTGGTCTTTTCATAACTAAGAGTAGTGCAAAGTTGCTACAAGACCTGTTGCTGATATGCTTGTGAATCACGGTAAGAACAGCGTTATCTTCAGTGATGTCATGTATACGACTGACAGGCTGTAGTCATTGGAGTCAACAGTCACTGCACTGAGATGAACTGCAACTTTCTTTACATGAAAAATTTAATTCAAAATTCAAAACATCAAAGTGTAATTCAAGGTTTATATCGACTGGGATAATTATTTTAAAAATCTCTTAGACAATAGACGATAGATGATGGGTCCCACAAGGCAAACCGGAAGGCTCATCAAGGCTAACAGGATGAACGACGCCTCTTTCAAAACTACTGCAGCCCTCTGTCTAGTGGCCATTCTAGCTGATGGACAATATGGACAAAGAGTCGTCTAGCTGTGGCTGGAGGGTTTGGTGCGATTTCGATAGTTAGCATGCTAACGTCAACTTAGCTATGAGTTGAGGGTGGTGTTTGTCGCAGCAAAGAATGCCTACCAAACAAGAAAATGATCATGAAAGTGAGATGTCTTGTTTGTCTAATATACTTTACGGTTAATATACTTATATTTACATTAAAAAAAAAACTGTTGTGTGGCTTGTTCACGGGGTGTCTAATATTATGGTAATTGATAAGGTTAACAAGGGTAAGTGTGTGATTCTGAACCTCTCAGTGTCACCTAGAAAACAGTTTCATCTTCATCCCCATAACATAGTTGATATTCTCTAACA
The DNA here is from genome assembly GCA_027481765.1 of Tenualosa thibaudeaui. Taxonomy (NCBI): domain Eukaryota; kingdom Metazoa; phylum Chordata; class Actinopteri; order Clupeiformes; family Clupeidae; genus Tenualosa; species Tenualosa thibaudeaui. The sequence goes on from JAIFZK010000045.1 coordinate 4,525,127, forward strand.
TGACACCACTTTTCTAGTCTACGCCACAGGATTACATTCCGGCTGCTTCCCCAGGAAGTGTACCCTACTGTTTTATTCTTAAACGCCAAAAGAACGTTTCGCCATCAGGAATAAATAAAGACAATTTCAAATCTGTAGTTGTCTTTTTATTTTACACACACCATCATCCTGTGGAAATGATGCGCCTGCTAACTGTTACAGTGATGGTAGAAATATAATATTGTGGCATGTTGTTTTGGTTATTGATATATTTCTTAGTATTTTTCAGACCCTGCATATATGTCAATGTCTCTACATGCTCAAAGAGATGATGGGAACAGCTCAACTAAACTTCAGAATCCATTCATCAAATTTAAATGTAAAACCTTCACCATTAAGCATCTTGTAATCTGTATGGAGAGAGAACTTGTTGTGAGAATGTGTGTGTGTGCGTGTGTGTGTGTGTGTGTGCGTGTGTGTGTGTGTGTGTGCGTGCGTGTGTGTGTGTGTGTGCGTGCGTGTGTGTGTGTGTGTGTGTGCGTGTCTCTCACCTCCACGCTACCACTGGTCTCCTTGCCTGTGCGTCTGTAGATGGAGCGAACCACTGCAGTTAACACAGATCCTCTGGAGAGAGCACTCTCTAGACGCTTCTTCTGAGCATCTGACACACACACACACACACACACATACACATACATCATAAGGAGTGTGTTCTGTCACTGAGATCTATGTGCCTCTGGTCATTCTGCCCTGCTAAAATGTTTTTAGAGTCCAACCGGAAGCAAGAGTGTCTGACCAATCACAACTGAGTATGAGAAGAAACTGACCAATAGCAGAGCGCTACATCAGCAAGTCCAAGTCACACATATTCGACCTTACCTGACATTAGGGAAATTCCAGATTAGGCCGCACTGTGCAGCACAGGGCAGGGGACTGATCTCTAAAGGATATGCCTCAGCGTTATGCCGTTATGACTCTATCCAGGTAGTCTTTAGATCAGTGCTCCTGCAAAGTGCTGCACAGTGCTGTGGGATCTTAAATTCACCATTTATCAAGCCAGCTGCAGACAACTGCAACCAGCCGTGCATTCTGCCCTGTCCCCTGTCACATATCCCACTGGTTATTTTGGCATTTTCAACCCAGAATGCATTGCTGGCTGCAGTTGGCTTGATCAGGTCAGGTAATGTCGAATCCACCCACAGACTACTAGAAGTTCAAAGGAACTGACCAATGAAGGTTTGCCAGGCTCTCTGAGCTGACTCCTCCCACAGAGGGCTAACGTCTGCCATGGCAACAGGTTGGCCCCGCCCACCTTTAGCGGACAGGTCGAACTTAAAGGCCTCCTCCAGAAGAGATCGCCTCTCCTGCAGAACACGACTCCACACACTCTCAACAGTGCACATCAACTCAGAATCCACTAACACCACACACACACACACACACACACACACACACACACAATTAATACACACATACAGGCAGTAAACTGGTACAAATACACACTTACATGCATTTAAGAAACGCACACACACATGCACACACCCACACACACACACACACAGGCACACACACACATACATACACACCCACACAGGCACACACAGATACACACACACATATGTTTTGTTGGAGAAGAATCTCTGACCAGAGGTACTGTTGCCTGGCAACCATTCACCTTCAGAGGGGTGTGTCTCTTGACCAGAGGGCGGGGCCTCTGTGCTCCAGTTGGGACGGGAGAGGGGCCTGTTGAACCCCTCACACCCAAAGCCCTCTGGGTAGCTGCAGAGAGAGAGAGAGAGAGGGTGAGTGTGTGTGTGTGCATCTGTGTGTGTGTGTGTGTCTGTGAGTGTGTGTGTGTGTGTGTCTGTGTGTGTCAGTAAAGCTCCCTCCTAACATCTCCAGAGCCTCCTAGTCAGTTGAGAGGCAGCCTGGGCTTTTGGGCTGACAGGTTAGTGTGATCCACTCCTGATCCACTCCTAGGTTAGTGTGATCCACTCCTGATCCACTCCTAGGTTAGTGTGATCCACTCCTGATCCACTCCTAGGTTAGTGTGATCCACTCCTGATCTGATGTGGCTGTAAGATTATAGGTTGGAGCCCAGGGCTGGACCGTGCGGGTTGAATGTGACTGCACGTTTGTGTGTGTGTGTGTGTGTGTGCGTGCGTATCTGACCTCCCACTCCTGACCAGCAGGAGGCAGTGCAGCAGACAAGAGGTGAAGTGGATGTTGTTGTTGTAAGTTGCCATAACAACGCCCCACTGCTGCTCCAAGGTGCGGAGCGTACGCAGGACCAGTCGCCTCTCACAGGAAGTGATGCGTGGGCCGGATAGGAAATAGAGCAGGGAGCGGTTCAGGCTCTTGTAGAGGGCAGACAAGGTTCTCTCGCGTTGAGACA
>JAIFZK010000045.1:4532500-4535000 GCA_027481765.1 Tenualosa thibaudeaui
GGATTACTTAACCCCCTCAAATACAAGCACAATTACTTTGCACTGAAAACCCACCTTCAGTGAAGATGTAAGTGAGATACATACGCACACAGACACACACACACACACACACACACACACAACCACATACACACACATAGCCACATACACAGACAGAACCTCATAAGCACAGACACATAAACCACATACACACACACAGCCACACACACATATACACACACACCCCTTTAGTGAAGATGTAAGTGAGATACATACACACACACACACACACTTACTTCTGAGTAAGGGTGCTGTCTGTGCTGAGCAGAGAAATGATCATCTCCAGCAGCTGATTACGAATCCATAGCATCCGCACAGGAGACTCACTCAGGGCTGAGAGAGAGGGAGAGAGAGAGTGTGTATGGAGAGAGGGAGAGAGAGAGAGAGAGAGAGGGAGAGAGTGTATGTATGGAGAGAGAGAGAGAGAGGGAGAGAGTGTATGTATGGAGAGAGAGAGAGGGAGAGAGTGTGTGTATGGAGAGAGAGAGAGGGAGAGAGTGTGTGTATGGAGAGAGAGAGAGTGTGTGTATGGAGAGAGAGAGAGAGGGAGAGAGTGTGTGTATGGAGAGAGAGAGAGAGGGAGAGAGTGTGTGTATGGAGAGAGAGAGAGAGGGAGAGAGTGTGTGTATGGAGAGAGAGAGAGAGGGAGAGAGTGTGTGTATGGAGAGAGAGAGAGAGAGTGTGTGTATGGAGAGAGAGAGAGTGTGTGTATGGAGAGAGGGAGAGAGGGAGAGAGTGTGTGTATGGAGAGAGGGAGAGAGTGTGTGTATGGAGAGGTCAGAGGTCAAGGGGAATGGCCAGTAGCTTTACTTAAAGTAGTGAAGTGATGCTACTAGCTTGAGTCCATTTCTCAGTAGTTTGCTGATTTTTTGACCATGTAGTGTGGCAGCTTATGTGGTTAAGGTTGTGTGTGTGTGTGTGTGTGTGTGTGTATGTATGCGGTTATGTGGCTCTGTGTGTATGAGGTTATGTGGCTATGTGCGTGTCTGTGTATGTGTCTGTGTGTGTGTGTATGTGTTATGCATGAGTGTGTGTGTGGCAGAGTTGAGTTGGCTCACTTGATGTCTTTCTAATCCTACATTGTTTTGTACATTATAAATAGGCCTCAGAAGTATTCAAGTCTTTGCCAATAGTGTAACTCGGCTCCATTTTGCTATAAGGTCTTCAGTTGAAGGCAGCTTCATCTGATGTGGACTAAATAGCTGTTTAGTGAGTGCCATCGTCTGAGTAGCTTGCCCAACAATGTGTGTGTGTGGTGTGTGAGTGTATGAATGTGTACAATGCTACTGGAACAGGGATCTGTTTTGTGTGTGTGTGTGTGTGTGTGTATTCACCTTGCTCATCAAACTCTATGGCTGAGAAGAGGACATTCTCATCAAAGGTGGGAGGAGGTAGTGAGGACACCACAAACAGTCCGATTCTGAAAATACACCCCCCCCCCACACACACACACACACAGATACACACACACACACACACACCCCCACACACACACACACACACACACACACAGACAGACAGACAATGTGTGGAAGTGAGTGTGTGTGTGGGGGGGGGTATTTGTGTGTGTGTGTGTGTGTATGTGTGTGTGTGTATTTGTGTGTGTGTGTGTGTGTGTATTTGTGTGTGTGTATTTGTGTGTGTGTGTGTGTGTGTGTTTGTGTGCGTGTGTGTGTGTGTGTGTGTATTTGTGTGTGTGTGTATTTGTGTGTGTGTGTGTGTGTACCTGCAGATGTCTCTTTGTTGGAGATGTCCCTGCAGCAGTAGAGAGAGGACACTACACACCAGCTGGACTTTGCGGACTGAACACACAGGCTCATGTAGCAGGAAGAGCAACTTAGACACCATATCCAGCCTGTGCATCACCTCTGCCATATCACTACACACACACACACACACACACACACAGAGTCAACACATCACCAGACGTGCACACACACACACACACACACAGAGTCAACACATCACCAGACACGCACACACACACACACAGAGAGTCAACACATCACCAGACACGCGCGCACACACACACACACACACAGATTCAACACATCACCAGACACACACACACACACACACACAAACACACACATTGACATACACACACACATCCCCAGTGTGTACCTGTAACCTCTGACCTCTGGCACCAACACATAAATGAAACTGGATTCAGTTTTTAAAATCCTGGTTATGAAATATTGGTTGTGTGTGTGTGTGTGTGTGTGTGTGTGTGTGTGTGTGTGTGTGTTATCAGCTATCAAACCTGCCAGCTGACAGTAGTGCAGACATTTTGGAAAACGTTTAAAGTGCGGTAGTAAGATGGAATGGCGTGTAAAACATTCAAGGAGACGGCTGGACCTCTATGGACCTCTATGGACCAGATGGACAGCTATGGACCTCTATGGACCGCTATGGACCGCTATGGACCTCTATGGACCACTATGGACCTCTATGGCCCAGA
>JAIFZK010000045.1:4550000-4552500 GCA_027481765.1 Tenualosa thibaudeaui
GATATGACACCATAATCATCCACTGAACATGCACACACACACACACACTACACACACACACAGACACAGATATGTCACCATAATCATCCACTGAACATGCACACACACACACTACACACATACACAGAAACAGATATGTCACCATAATCATCCACTGAACATTCACACACACACACACACACACACACACACATCTACACACACACACAGACACAGATATGTCACCATAATCATCCACTGAACATTCACACACACACACACACACATCTACACACACACACAGACACAGATATGTCACCATAATCATCCACTGAACATTCACACACACACACACACACATCTACACACACACACAGACACAGATATGTCACCATAATCATCCACTGAACATGCACACACACACACACACACACACACACACACACACACATCTACACACACACACAGACACAGATATGTAACCATAATCATCCACTGAACATGCATACACACACACACACACATCTACACACACACACAGACACAGATATGTCACCATAATCATCCACTGAACATGCACACACACACACACATCTACACACACACACAGACACAGATATGTCACCATAATCATCCACTGAACATGCATACATACACACACACACTACACACACACACACAGACATGTCACCATAATCATCCACTGAACATGCATACACACACACACACTACACACACACACAGACACAGATATGTCACCATAATCATCCACTGAACATGCATACACACACACACTACACACTCATCTACACACACACACAGACACAGATATGTCACCATAATCATCCACTGAACATGCATACACACACACACACTACACACACATCTACACACACACACAGACACAGATATGACACCATAATCATCCACTGAACATGCACACACACACACACACTACACACACACACAGACACAGATATGTCACCATAATCATCCACTGAACATGCACACACACACACTACACACATACACAGAAACAGATATGTCACCATAATCATCCACTGAACATTCACACACACACACAGACACAGATATGTCACCATAATCATCCACTGAACATTCACACACACACACACACATCTACACACACACACAGACACAGATATGTCACCATAATCATCCACTGAACATGCATACACACACACACACTACACACACACACAGACATAGATATGTCACCATAATCATCCACTGAACATGCATACACACACACACACACAGACACAGATATGTCACCATAATCATCCACTGAACATGCATACACACACACACACATACTTACAGATATGTCATAATCGTCCTCTTAACATACACCCACACCCACACACACACACTCAACAACCCACCACTGGTATCAGTATATCAATATATGAAATAGTTACTTTTCATTCCTGGAAATGAAGTCTTGGAATGTAAAGCAACATTATGAGAGAGTTTATTGAAGGGGTCAGATTCAACATTAATAAGAGAGAGTTAATTGTAGGGGTCAGATTCAACATTATGAGAGAGTTAATTGAAGGGGTCAGATTCAACATTATGAGAGAGTTTATTGAAGGGGTCAGATTCAACATTAATAAGAGAGAGTTAATTGTAGGGGTCAGATTCAACATTATGAGAGAGTTAATTGAAGGGGTCAGATTCAACATTAATAAGAGAGAGTTAATTGTAGGGGTCAGATTTAACATTATGAGAGAGTTAATTGAAGGGGTCAGATTCAACATTAATAAGAGAGAGTTAATTGTAGGGGTCAGATTCAACATTATGAGAGAGTTAATTGAAGGGGTCAGATTCAACATTAATAAGAGAAAGTTAATTGAAGGGGTCAGATTCAACATTATGAGAGAGTTAATTGAAGGGGTCAGATTCAACACTAATAAGAGAGAGTTAATTGAAGGGGTCAGATTCAACACTAATAAGAGAGAGTTAATTGAAGGGGTCAGATTCAACATTAATAAGAGAGTCAGTTGATTCCAGTGCTGGTTGTGCCCATAAGGCCATAAGTGTTCACTAACAAACACTTCAGCCATAGGGCCTGCTGATCAAACTATTAGGTAATGGCTTCTCTGTTATACTTTATATTGGGTCACCTTCAAACAGTGTTACACCCCCGCTCCACACACACATACACACACACACACACACTCTCTTTCTTCAGTCCCCACACACACACACACTCTCTTTCTTCAGTCCCCACACAAGAATGTAGAAAACACATTTAGCTGTGTGTCTGCACTACAACAGCACCTGCAATACAAACATGCATTTACACACACACACACAGACCCCCCCCCCCCCACACACACACACACACTTTCTCAGGTGCAAGTAAAAAAGTCCCCCAGCAGTGTGCAAGAGGAAGTGTAGTGTGAAAGGAGAAGTAGTTACCGTTAGCAACTGCAGCGGACTGTGGGCAAGGGTTTCTCTCAGAACACAGGAAGGGATTCCCCAGACACAGAAATCG
>JAIFZK010000045.1:4557500-4565000 GCA_027481765.1 Tenualosa thibaudeaui
AATCATATGGAATCAATCATATCTGCCTGTCTGTATGTAAATGGACTGCATTTATATAGAGCTTTTCTACTCCTACGATACTCAAAGCACTTTACATTGTATGCCTCACACTCACCCATTCACACACATGCATTCACACACCGGTGGCAGAGGCTGCCATGCAAGGTGCCAACCTGCCACCGGGAGCAATTTGGGGTTCAGTAGCTTGCTCAAGGACACTTAGATGGGGTCAGCCAGAGGGGAACCTGCAACCCTCCAGTTGCCAAACGGCACCTCTACCACCTGCGCCACCATCTCCCCGTGTATGTATTTCCTTATGCAATAAACTGCATATTCCTGCGTAGCTCAAGAATGTGTCTGTCCACAGTTAGCAAGCCCTCTAGGTGAGGAGTGAGGAGTAAACACACTGTTCTTCACATGGACCAGTAAGAACAGTCAGGGTAAGGAAGCTATTAGGAATAAAATACAGTCCATATATTTTGAAAAATTGCTTAGGCCATAGAATAGCCTACCCAACCACCATCTCTTTTTATTGTGAGATTTATCAAAACAGAGACCTCAATAGAGACAAAGGAAATGTATTATGGTATTATTGTATGATGGTGAATGGTAATCAGCAATGGTTCTTCATCACTCCTAAATCATTACAATTAAAAGGAGAACAGAGCTGCATCAGAAAGACCTGGCTCAACACTTCTGAAGTAATACAGCCATGTCAATCTCTGTGCTCCCATCCATCAGACACATGACCAGTTGAACTCCATATCCTCTTTCCATCTCAGCTTTTAGGCCCAGCACTGTTTGAGCTGCTTATTGCCCATGGATTGAGGGCCACATGCCCTTCATTATGAGGCTGAGTGTGTAAGAGTGTGTGTAGAATGTGTGTAAGTATGAGCCAGTTAGATGTGTTGGATGGTCATGCCATGGAGCTTATTACACATTAAGTTCCTGAAGAAAAATACACTTCTTTCAATTGAATTGAAATGCAAGTCTTGAATCTTCCTGTGCCGTCTCTAAGCCCTTGACCCAGTCATCTGCCACACGTGCCACTAGAATGTCCCTTACCGTTCCCAACATTCACTTAGAGGGGTGTGTTATCATCTGTCTGCTACATGCCATTCTGCTTTGAGATCCCATCCCAGGAAGCTTAACTGCTCTTCCCCATCTGAGCAGTTCACACTCTGGATTCTGTGATCATAATGTCTCTCACTCCAATTCACACATCAACTTATGTTAATAAGTGATGCATGTGACCCATTGTCACATGACGAGGGGCGTGGTCTACGGATCACAGCTCCACCCACAGTGGTCCAGAGATATACCTCCTGGTGCCACAGGCCAGAACTAAAGAAGCCTTTTGAGATGTGAGATGTGTTCAGGTTCCCAAAAAAAAGCCCAGTTGAATACATCTGAGCACTTTCATCATTTTAGAATTTTTTTTTATCTCCTTCAGCATGATTGGGCAGGATCAGCTAACCACATGCCTCTATCAGACCATACTGACCAATATATACTATAAACCAATATATAGATAGATAGACCAATCATACTAGGACCTCTCAACTACATCAGACTATATAGACCAATCAAGTTTTCTCAACTATATCTGACTATACTGACCAGTCATACTAGGTCCTCTCCACTAATCTCGTCCCAGCACTCACACTAGTTGTGTTAAAAGGTTCTCTCTCACTGTGGAAATTTTCTAGGGTGGAGTCACAAAGGAACCATGGTGTCCATCAGAACCACAAACAGCCAACTTAGCAAAGACACTATTTTAAAATCCATGTCAAAACAATTCAACTTCTGCTTCAATTTGCTTTGCAAAAACACTGCAGGAGGAAGAACAGAGTCTGATTCCTGTCACTTAATGCAATAAATGCCCTCAGGGTTTTTGCTCAAGCACTTCCTCATATTGTGAACTAATCTGTTGATAAACTTCAGAAGCTTAAATATGAATGTGAATGTCAGTTACTTTATGTTCATGTAGGACACTAACCTCTACCCTCTACTACCCTCGTGTCACAGCAGTTAGAGCAACAGTGGGGTAAAGTGGAGCGCACTACATTTATATTTATATTTCTGCATTTAGCAGACGCTTTTATCCAAAGCCACCTACAAAAAGAGGATTAACAATCAAGCTACAACACAATTAAAAACCTCACTAAGAGAGCAGGAGATGAATGTGCAGGAGTGTGATAGATGTGCAGTAAGAGTGAGAGAGAGTGAGGGGTGTGCTGTAAGTGCATTCCAGGTAGTTAAGCCAAGAGATGTTCTCAGAAGACGTTGTCGTGTGGACGGGGTCTCAGAAGAGCTGAGAGTATCTCTTGGCTAGTCTGGATTGACCTGTGCGAGGTGTTGGAGAGGCAGGGAGAACACAGAGCTTCCCTATGTTGAATAGAAAAGAGCGGCAAGACCAAGCTACCAAGGCAACGTGATCATCAATCATGACGCCCAGGTTTCTTGCACCCTTGGTGGGAGCTGCAGATAGGCAGTCTATCTGTTTAGGCAGTCTATCTGTTTAGGCAGTCTATCTGGAGAGGTTTAGATGGAGGTGATGTTCTTTCATTCATGCAGATCTGTCAGAAAGACAGTCAGAGATTCATGATGAGACACAATGGAGTCACCAGGAGGAAAGGACATAGAGCTGGGTATCATCTGCATAGCAGTGATAGGAGAAGTCAAAGGAGATTGGACCCAATGAGGTGGTATACAAGGCAAAGAGAAGGGGCCCCAGCACTGAGCCTTGGGGCACCCCTGTGATGAGGTGGTGTAGCACAGATGTTCAGTGTACTGAAGTGCATGACCTATCTAATGATTTACTGAAAAACAGCTGTAGAAACTGTGTAGTTCTAGGGACTGCCTCTCCAGTTAGCAGTTCTAAGAACTGGGTTCATAGAACTGTTGTGTCTGAATAACATCAGGTGCATATCTGTCTGTCTGTCTGTCTGTCTCTCTCTCTCTCTCTCTCTCACACACACACACAAACACACAGGAGTGAGCCCTGTTTATCCGAGATGGGTGAGCCAGACAAGAGTAACATTATTCACCTCTTTCCAGGGCATTTAACTGAATCTCAAATATGACTCTGTGTGTGTGTGTGTGTGTGTGTGAGAGAGAGAGAGAGAGAGATTTAGAGGATACTCATTTCATTGATTTCTAAATCAGAAAACATCAAAAGGGACCCAAAAACATACTCAGGCAATGTACCAATGTCACTCCCTCTCTCCCTATCACTTACACACACACACAGACACACACACACACACACACACACACACAAAACACTCTCTCTCTCTTTCTGTCTCCCTACCTATCACTTACACACACACACACACACACACACACCAATGATGACAAAATGAAGAATATATACTATACAATCCAGTTAAGCTATATTAGATTCATTTAAAGACACACACACACACACACACACACACACACACACACACACACACACACACAAGCAGTGAGTGAAGACATAATTGAGTGTGAAAGTGCTGAGAAGGGAAGAGGCATCTCAATCCCAACGTTCAAATCCACAAAGGTTTTTATAATAGGATTCGGGGCTGTGTGTGTGTGTATGTGTGTGTCTGTGTGTGTTTAAAACAAATACATCCATAACACTCCTGTAATGTGATTGTGTTTAAGTCCCTGAAGGGAGAAATTTTATTTGATTTGTGTGTGTGTGTGTGTGTGTGTGGGGGGGGGGGTGATGTACCTATGTGGTTATGCATCTATAAATCTGTGTATGTGTGAAAATGTTTATTAGTGACACTGTGTGTGTGTGTGTGTGTGTTTAAAGGCTTAGCGCACTGTTTTAAGGTTAAATTACCAGACTCATAGCCAATGGGCTGAATTTATTATGGGGTGAATGGAGGCTCTCTGCGCGAAAGGGGACCGAGTTAGAGTTAGGGTTGGGGTTAGGGTTAGGGTTAGGTTTTGGGATTAGGGGTTAGGGGTTAGGGGTTAGGGTTAGTGTCCATACAATAACTATTCCAAAATGGTCACTGTTGGTTCCTATTCTTTGGATTGTAAACACATCCACATGTTGGTTCCTATTCTCAGAGTGTGTCAGAGCAGGACACACACACACACACACACACACACACACACAGTGATTTTGGAGACTGGATATGACTGCACTGTTGATAGGGGGAAGCTCTTGAGGTAAGAAATCACAGACTTGCCTTTAAGTATGATGGGTCAGCGTGTTTGTGTGTGTGTGAGTGTGTGACTTGCATGCCTGCACGTGTGTGAAAGGTCAGTTGTTCTATGAACATCTGTGTGTGTGTGTGTGTGTGTATGCAACTCCTTTGTGTGAGTTGCAGAGTGAAAGAGAGGGATTGAGTGTGTTTATGTGTGTGAGAGATACTACCTGCATGTCTGCAAGTGTGAAGTGTGTGTATGAGTTTAAGCGTATGTATTTGTGCGTGTCTGTGTGTATGTATTTGTGTGTGTGTGTGTATGTATTTGTGTGTGTGTGTGTGTATGCATGTATGTATGTATGTAAGATCTTCTGTGCCTTACACAATAAGAGAGAAATTGAGAGAGAGAGAGAGAGAGAGAGAGAGAGAGAGAAAGTGTGTGTGTGTGTGTGTGTGTGTGTGAGGGGGGGGGGCACAAGATGGATGCATTGTTTGCTAACTGTGTTAGCATCTGCACCATAGTTCATCATCCTGGACATAATTACCCTTCCAGTAAGAACTGCTGGACAGGTTTGGCACTGTGTGTGTGTGTGTGTGTGTGTGTGTGTGCATGTGTGGGTGTGGGTGTGTGTACCTTTGGTAAGGCTGGGGTTGAACTTGAAGCCAGGTGGTTGAGGGTTGGTGACACAGAGTGCCACCTTGAGTTTAGACACACACACAAACACACACACACACACAAACATATAGAGATTCAGTCAATGTGTACCAAAATAACACAGAGATAGGCACTGACAGAGCAAACACACTCACACACAAGTACGCACGCACACACACAGATTCAGTAAATTTCATACCAAAACAACACACACAGATGGGGACTGGCAGAGCACACACACACACACACACACACACGCACTTTGAGTTCAGACCGTCCAAACAGAGTGAAGGAGGAGATCAGACCCAGCAGATCCTCAACAGGCTGGAAACTCTCCTCATACACCTCCCTCTCACACCTAGAAAACACACACACACACACACACACGCGCAAACGCACACACACACACGCACACACACACGCAAACACACACACACACACGCAAACGCACACACACACACGCACACACAAAGTTATTGCATACCAAAAAAACACTAGCACTGACAGAGCAACACACACACACAATACATTAGTTTACACTAGGGCCCTATGACTATGAATGAATGTGTTTGATCAGTTTGTGAGTTTATACACTCTGTATACCTTTGTGTGTGTGTGTGTGTGTGTGTCCTGCTCTGACCCTTGTTCCATTGCTGTGAATTGAAGCTCTGAGGAGGTCTAACCCAATAACTCATCATGCTTTTGTGTTTGTGTGTGTATGTGTATGTGTGTGTGCATGTGTATGGGAGACCTAACCCAATAAGTCACCCCTAATCAGATCAGAGGGCAGCTCACCACTGATTACATTACATTACTTACACACACACACACACACACACACACACACACACACAAACAGAACAGAGAGAGAGAGAGAAACATAGTTATGGAGACAGACAAAAAGAGAAGTAGAAGTGGTAGGTGACACACACACACACACACACACACTCACACATACACACACACGCACACACACTCACACATACACACACACGCACCGCTCCAGGATAGCCTGCAGAACCCTGTAGCCATCGTTGTTCTCAAACTCCTGAAAGAGGGCGGGGCTTAGCTGGTACGAGTCCTTGATGAAGCTGAACACACTGACAGCCACTTCAGCCAATACTGACCCTGGCACCACACTAATCCCCGCCTCCGAGACCAATTCAGCCAATGGCGTCCCTGTTGTCACCCCAAATTCCGCCCCTGGCACCGCCCCACTGATCCGCTGGAGGTTCTGGATGCAGAGACGTATACAGTTCTTAGCTGTAAGGAGAGAACAGCACCATCATCATCACCATCACCATCAACACACGTGCACACACACAGACGCACACACACAAATCTGAGACAGTTGCCCTCTGTCTTCACAGTGACTCAGTGTGTGTGTGTGCATCCATGTGAGAGTGTGCGTGTGTGCATGTGCGCGTGTATGTCCATGCATGTGTGACTGATTGAGAGTGTGTGCGTCCATAAGTATGTGAGGGGTTGAATGTGTGTGTTTCAATGTCTGTCCATGTGTTTGTGTGCATGTGTGTGTGTGTATGTCTCCATGTGTTTGTGTGCATGTGTGTGTGTGTATGTCTCCATGTGTTTGTGTGCATGTGTGTGTGTGTGTGTGTGTGTCCATGTGTTTGTGTGCATGTGTGTGTGTGTGTGTCCATGTGTTTGTGTGCATTGGTGTGTGTGTATGTGTCCATGTGTTTGTGTGCATGTGTGTGTGTGTGTGTCCATGTGTTTGTGTGCATGTGTGTGTGTGTCCATGTGTTTGTGTGCGTGAGTTCATGTGTTTGTGTGCATGTGTGTGTGTGTGTGTCCATGTGTTTGTGTGCATGTGTGTGTGTGTGTATGTGTCCATGTGTTTCTGTGCATGTGTGTGTGTGTTTGTGTGCATGTGTGTGTGTATGTGTCCATGTGTGTGTTTGTTTGCATGTGTGTGTGTGTGTGTGTGTGTGTGTATGTGTCAATGTGTGTATGTGTGCATGTGTGTGTGTGTGTATGTGTGCATGTGTGTGTGTGTGTGTGCATGTGTGTGTGTGTGTGTGTGTGTGTGTGTGGCAGACACAGTGAAAGTCAGGTGCTTGCACCAGAGAACACTTCTAGGAAAGCCTCATTAGGACCAGTACAACCTCGACTAATGCAATCTGCCCATCCAACCAAACACACACACACACACACGCACACACACACACGCGCGCACACACACACGCACACACTAGGGGGAGAGAGAGGTGGAGAAAGAGAGATAGAAAGGGCCTGAGTGTAAAGTATGTTGAGATGTAGTGGTTGTGTGCGTTGTGACTGCATGGGCACACATAGGTATGTGCCATGGGCCAGAGAAACTGTGGGCTTGGAGCCAACATGGCTGACCTGAGGAGCCAGCATCTATATCCGTAGGCCGCAGACAGGAAGAGATGGAGAAGAGGAGAGGAAATCCTCAATGGGGGCCTCAATGGGCTACTGCACTTACAATGGGGGCCTCAATGGGGGCCTCAATGGGCTACTGCACTTACAATGGGGGCCTCAATGGGGGCCTCAATGGGCTACTGCACTTACAATGGGGGCCTCAATGGGGGCCTCAATGGGCTACTGCCCGTACATCTAGGACACATATACTGTGTGTGTGTGTGTGTGTGTGAGTGTGTGAGGTGTGAGGACTCACCCTGTAGGACAGGAACGGTATTGCGCGCCTGAGCAGCA
>JAIFZK010000045.1:4567500-4575000 GCA_027481765.1 Tenualosa thibaudeaui
CTAATCTTGTTAGTACTGGTATTCATCTAAACCAGTAGTTCACAAACTTTTTGTGTCATTCCACACTTTGGAAGGGGGAGAATTTTCACGCTCCACCTGCCCCCCAATGTACAAAAAATAGTAGCAAAATAGGTCTTACATTATCTGACATTCTGGTTTACTCTTGTTTTTAAGATTTATTTCTCTTCCATAATGAGGCATTTAACCCCATGGGCCCTAGGCTACTTTCGGGGTCATCTCACCACCTTTAATTTTAAGCTCTTCTCTCAGTCATCATAAGGGCCATCAACACATGCGACACACACACACACACACAGTCTTTATAAGGGCCATTGTGGGAATTTCTGTAAGAACAAGTAATATATGTGTGTTTGAGTGCATACAAGAATAGAATAGTGCCTGCAGTAGAGTGTGTGCTATAAAAAGAATGTACAAGAGATTTATGTGCATGACAGTAGACTTCTTTGGAAAACCATGTTGAAACCATGTTTGGAGCATCATCGTAAAAGGACAGAGACTGAGATCTCGTGTAGGATTGGCTCTGTGCCAGCTACATCATCTACTGTTAGGAGTATTTAAGGTAGACAGATAAGGTAAAAGGTCAGAATGGTTGAGGATTACCACTGTTGTAGCCATTCTCTCGGTGAACGCAATAAAGACTTCGTTGAACAAAACAAACTTCTCTGCTACTTTGGGTTTTTCCAAGAAACGTCTCCACATAATTTGGCGTCACGAACAATCAGTGTTTTAATTGGTCCCTTCTCCCCTTGGGAACGGAATACCTTTGCTTCCGTCTAGATTGGCCTGGGTAAGTTTAATTATGGTATTATTTTTTGGGTTATAAATTTAGTTGTTTTGGGGGGCCACCACTGCAAAGAACTTGTGTGGTAAGATATGTGGAGACTTTTTTGGCTTGTTCAATTGCCTTCACTGATATTTCAGGTCTGTATAGTGGCAGCATCTTTCATTCCGTCCATGGCAGGCCATGGATGGGCTGAGAACTGTTTCCATATCCCTAACGCATATTGTGTTTGATATTTCTAACTCATATTGTGTGTTAAACAGGGTGTTTTTTTCATCTTGGGCATGTTGTCTGTCTTCCGTCATTGTACCCTTGCCTTGTGTTCATTTCTTAGCATGTGGAAGTGTTCACCTTTTGTCAGACGTAACGACCTCATAGCTTAGTTTAAATATAGGACGATAACGGAAGGAGGCGTTATGAGAAGTGTAAAGGAATAAGAAATAAAGGAATAATGGAAATGAAGGAATTAATTCCGTTTTTGGTATATGGTGTGGACTGTTTTTAGTTGGCCACGAAATAATATTTCAGTTGCTGGTATTTTTTGTGAGTTTTCATTGATCGCTGATTATGAGAGCGTGCTGCTATTAACAGTACCCCGGTCTGGCCTATGAATAAAGGAAGGAAAAGCCCTTGATCCGCGTCTTTATGTGTTAGAGTGACGGGATGTCTTCCTGTGATGCGAGTGTGGCTTATGTGCTTGAAAGTTTGTATTTGGCATGAGCGATAATCTCCATTGAGTGTAGTGCTGTGCTTTTTGCCTGTTCACTTGAAGTTTCCAACTGTTGCATGTGGAGGTCAAGAGGTCACTTAGCCCCTCTCCTTTTCCTCTTCTTCTCTTTCCTATGTGGTATGTATGTGGGTTGTAGCTGTGTCCGTGTGCATGGGAGTTTGTAAGGAGTGCCTTAGGTATGTGAAGTTAGGGTCAAGGGGATGTGCAGCGTAGGATATTTTTGCCTGCTGTAAATAAAAGTAAAAGTAAAAGTAAGTAAATAAAATAAAGTAATAGATTTTAATATTTTAATTATTTATTTCAGATTTAAGTAGTGGACGGATTTCAATGGAAACCTGAGCTGTTTACTTGCCATCATCGGTAGAACGAGTAGTAATTATTGGAACTCCTCTTGTGTGCTTGGTATAGATCAGGTAGACAACTTGGTGACATCTATAGCTTGTGTTGGTGATATTTTCAAATAATAATAATACATAGTATACTGTTTCATAAGGGTGAAATGGAAAGTCAGATTGAGCAGGATTTTATGCCGCTTGAGCAGGTGGTGCAGAATAATAAATTAGCGGAAGATCAGATACGGAAAGTTAGTGCTAAATGGGAAAAAGCTGTCGTTTTCTAGAGATTTGTTGACTGAAGAGCCACTGCAAATAGTGGACCAGTCATCCTTGGGTGTGTGTTATTTACCCCAAGAGGAACAAGTTTCAAAATTACAAATTGAACATCCGGTAGAGTCAAAACAGTACAGTGAAAAATTAGTCCAGCCTGTCGTAACTCCAAAAAGAACACGAAAAGGAGTGGATAAAGAGGATCAGGATAGACTGGAACATGTGCGTCGTGTTTTAGCTCAAAGTGATTTGGGTGAATCACAGGCACAAATTGAATTAGAAGAAAAGATAAAACAAGAGTTGTGGGATTTTGAACAAAATGCATTAGCATCAGGAAAATGGGTTACAGGTGAGATTCTTAGTGATATACGTGACCGTGAGGTATTGGGACAATTTTGGAACAATCGTTGTTATATTCAAACGAAATTGGAAAAATATGTTCAAATTGCGAATAAAGGAGGCATATCAGTACCCATAATTGGGACTCTGATTGAAACTATTAAAACAGAATTGGCTAGAGTAGAAGCAGGTCCAGCTACAGCAGAATACCAGAGAGATAAAATAAAGCGTGTAAAGCATTTAGAAGCTTTAACACAATTAGCGTATACTGCAGAAGAGATATATAAGCATCGCTCTGGGAAGAAGTTTAATCATGGAGACTTGTGTGCACATTCTGTTCAGCATGGTTATCCACTGACAGTTATTTTACAGGATCAGAATCAGGTTAATGTTGATAAATTGCATTCTTATGTCACTGCCCATACAGATGATGAGGATGATGAGGAAGAGAATACTTTAGCATTTATGGCTCCATTGGTAGATAATAATGTAAAGGACATGCATACACATAAGTCAGGAGTAGCTTCATCAAGGGTAGACACTAGTAAGAATATTTCTTCATCGGGTTCCCCGATGATGCCTATGATAGTGAAAGGAGACTGTACATTTTATGACCCTTGGGGATTTGCGGACGTGCATGGTTTGATTTCGCGTTTACCCTCGCTTCAGGATGGCGCAGGTGCATGGAGAGAACGTTTTGAGTCAGAGACACAGGGCCATACACTTGTCATTGGGGACATTAAATAAATGACAATGAACTGAATAGAGGACTTTTCCGTCAGGCTGTACTTGATGCTCTTCCCACCCCAGTTAAGTCACAACTTGAAAATAACTGGCGCTTGCACACCATGACAAAAGATGAGTTTCGCCAAGCTGTAACGCACTTTGTTACCCAGTACAGGAAGTCTGAGGACAGGCGTGAACAGCAGGACACTGAGGCTCAGCGAAAGCTTCTTATGAAACAACTGGAGGAACTGAAACATCCAAAAAAGGCCCAGGCAGTATTGACAACTGCTGAACAGGCCCCTCCCGCTGCTCCATCTTCTCCTACTGTGAGTGCTTCACTGTGTTTGTTCCACCAGTTTCACAGCCACAGTTCCAGCAGAGTCGTGATGCCATGACATCGCCCTTTATGAGAAGGGCTGGAGGCCTTTTCAGAGGAAGAGGACGCGGACGAGGTTATAGTCCAGCGACCCTCCAGGACGTGGAAAAAATCGCCGGCAAAATCCGGGGAGGGGGGGGCGTGTTTCAAACTGCTGCGGGCCCAAGCCAATCCCCACAGGGCGGTCCAGTAAATTTTGCAGTAGGTCAATATTGACTAGGTTCCGATTTGGGAACAGTTAAACAGGTAACTCAGAGGCCTGATGAAGAACCACATATCACTGCAACAATACAAGGTCATACATTACCATTATTAGTTGATACAGGAGCTACTTATACTTGCATTAATACATCTTCCATTCCACACATTAAAAAGCATGAGTCAGGAAAGGTTGCAAGGACAATAGGATTTGGAGGACAAGTGCAATTACTTCCTTTTTCTGAACTGGTAATGGTGCAGGTAGGACAATACTCAACAGAAATGTCAATCTTACTTTCTTCCTCAACTCCAGTCAATGTTTTGGGACGTGATGCTTTGTGTAAATTAGACTTTAAAATAAAATGTATTTTCATAGGGAGTGGAAGCTGTACATATGGCCTATGTTAAAGCAACAGGTATAACAATGGGATGGCCAATTGTAATTTTTACATCTCATGCCATCTCTCAGTTAACAGAGCAAGGAAGATTTTGTTTAACACCTCAGCATCAATTAAAGTATAACGATTTGTCTTTTTGTCCAGATGTCACAATTAGAACATGTGATATGGCAACAAATCCAGCAGACAGGATTCTGTTAGATTATGAGGGAACGCCTCATGAATGTGTGGCGGATTCTTTAGTCTTCTCAAAATTGTGCGCAGATTTGGAGAGTGAACCTCTTGAATCTGGCCTAGTATTTTTTGTGGATGGTTCCAGTCATAATTATGATAATAGAACATGTGCAGGATTTAGTGTTATTCAATTAACTGATACACAAGAGTTAGAAACTGTACTTTGCATTCCTTGTAAACAACCATGCTCAGCCCAGTTAGCAGAATTAAAAGCCTTAACCGAAGCTTGTTTGTTAGCAGATGGACAGGAAGCTACTATTTATATTGACAGTGCCTATGCACATAATGTATGTCATGTTCACGGGGCTCAATGGAAACAGAGAGGGATGGCTCTCCCATTCAACATTTAGACCAAATTCAATTGTTATTAACATCTATGATGTCACCTAAGCGTTTGGCTATTTGTAAATGTTGAGCACACAAGAAGAGTGAGGATTTAGTATCAAAAGGAAACACATTTGCCGACGAGATAGCCAAGCAGGCAGCTTTCAAGGCTAGGGAATATGAGTTAGTGCCTAAACAGATGCCGATGCATGAGATACGATCAGTTGAATCTAACCGTTCTTTCCCGTTTAAAAGTTTTGGGAATGGAACTAATGGTGGTGAGTTGGTCCAAGAACAATTATCACGTATGGTGGGCCTGTGGCCCAGAGTGGGGATTACATAATATGTAGATTCACTGGACAAAGGATAAAAACTACCTTTGGACCTTTTACTGCATGGTTTGTTAAAATAGCTGGGATGATTGGATGCGTTCTTCTCATTGTTTCTCTTGTTTTCTGTTGTCTTATTCCCTGTCTGAGAACCTTGTTCATAAGGATAGTGGAAGGACAGGTTAAGACTCAAATGGTCCTGTCGGGGCTGGTTGACGAAGAGGAGTGTGATGAAGTCTTGCCAAATGCGCCTCCATACGTTGTTCCGGATGCTGTTCTTCACAGGGTGATGGACATTCCGCTTGTGGCATGGTCTCAGGGTCCACAGGAATTGGGCTCTGTGGAAACAAGGGCTTGAACTGTGTCTCTGTTGATTGCGCCCTGGGTGTGTTGAGAATGGCATTCTGGGAATAAAAAGGAACGTCATCCCGAAGGGAGGAGGTTGCAACTAAGGACATTGACTTTGGAATATACTTGTGGAATATATGGACTGTCACCAGCCCTGGCAGGAAGGATCAATCTGTAGATAAGTTGGGTAGAGTAGATCCGAAGAACATTTACCTACGTATTTTGCTGTGCATACACTGCATACAACAGGAATAAAATTCACATACTCATACGCGTCATACTTCATGAAATTGCCATACACTTCACAACATAATAAAATAAACTGATATTTGCATACATGGAGGAGAACATGTTGGGATATTTAATCATGAAATTTTCTTTCAGGTGTCATCAAGAGAATGTGATTAGAATAGCATTTTGCATGTCACATATATATTTTAGGATTTTGTGTGAAATTTTTGAGATTTAAAGTATGATTGAAATAAGGTTAAAAGTAACATTGGCCCTTAAGGTTCGTTTCTGGAATTAGTTTGGAAATTATGTTTTGTGCCTTCTGTGAATACAGAATGATGTGAAAATGTGATCCGAGAGAATGTTAGGAATTGTAGTTAGAAGGATATTTTGGTGTTGCATGTTGTGTTTACATGTATTATTGTGGAATTCTGTTAGGTTTCGAGAAATACTCGAAAAAGGGAGGTATGTGGGAATTTCTGTAAGAACAAGTAATATGTGTGTGTTGAGTGTATATAAGAATAGAATAGTGCCTGCAGTAGAGTGTGTGCTATAAAAAGAATGTACAAGAGATTTATGTGCATGACAGTAGACTTCTTTGGAAAACCATGTTGAAACCATGTTTGGAGCATCATCGTAAAAGGACAGAGACTGAGATCTCGTGGAGGATTGGCTCTGTGCCAGCTACATCATCTACTGTTAGGAGTATTTAAGGTAGACAGATAAGGTAAAAGGTCAGAATGGTTGAGGATTATCGTTGTATAGCCATTCTCTCGGTGAACGCAATAAAGACTTGGTTGAACAAGACAAACTTCTCTGCTACTTTGGGTTTTTCCAAGAATCTTCTCCACACCATCAACACATGCGACATCAAGAACAAATGTGTTTTTTAAGTACATTTTTGTACATTTTGCAGACATATTACCATAGGAAGCATGCATAAATATATGTTCATATATATATATAACAAACCATTCATCACAGCAACTAGCCAGTAACACATAATTCACACACACATACACACACACACACACACACAGTCTGTCACACCCCATCATGTACACATCTTCTATCTGATGAAATGTGCACTTCATCTCTGTGTCTGTCAATGTATTCCAGTTCACACATTTTATCCCTTCATCTGGGACTATACAAACACAGTTAGCCATCCCTTCATCTGGGACTATACAAACACAGTTATCCATCCCTTCATCTGGGACTATACAAACACAGTTATCCATCCCTTCATCTGGGACTATACAAACACAGTTAACCATCCCTTCATCTGGGACTATACAAACACAGTTAACCATCCCTTCATCTGGGACTATACAAACACAGTTAGCCTACCTAAGCCAGCACAGTAAGACAAAGCCCAGAGTGAAAGCAGTTTTTTCACATACACTAGTTGCTAAAGTTAGAGAAAAGAGTGAAAGCCATCATGTCAGATGGAAGACGTGTAAATGTAGTGGCAGAGTCTGTGTATGTGTGTATGTGTGTGTGTGTGTGTTTGTGTGTGTGTGTGTGTTTGTGTGTGTGAACTATGTGACAGAGCGAGAGAGACTTTGTGTGTGAAAGTGATCAAGATAAATAAGTGACAGAATATAACGTGTGAATTTCTGTGTAACTGTGTGAACGTGCACATGTTTCTGATTGTGTGTGTGTGTATGTGTGTGTGTGTTTACCTGCAGGACCCTGGCTTAGTCTCGTCTGCGTGTGTTGAACCAGAACAGCACAAACTTGAGAAGCCAAAGTCTTTAGATCCACATCATCCACTTCACTACTGCTCTCAGATACCTACAACACACACACACACACACACACACACACACACACACACACACACACACACACACACAA
>JAIFZK010000045.1:4577500-4605000 GCA_027481765.1 Tenualosa thibaudeaui
AGTCCCTGACAACACGCACGATTTGGAGAGAGACACACGCTTGGGCTACGAAAATAAACAGACGCTGTAGCCCACTCCCTCCCCGCGTACATTTTCTTTCAATCTTTCCCTCAACCAATCAATCTGAACACTGCCCTGAATGTCAGAGCTGAGCCGAGTCGAGCTCGACACTTACCTGTGGGAAGACGGTCTCGCGCAAAAACCACTGCGTGTGAGCGTGCGCGCTCCGAAGCAGACGTCGCACTCGAGGGCCGGTAGAGAAGTTCCAACTTTCGGCTAGTCCATGTCAGATCTGTCTGAACACGTCCGGGAACTCGACAGCCGTTTCCACCACAAGAGTTGCTCTGCTGCCCTGTGCTGTCCGTTGCGACTAGTACCAGGAGTTTCTGAACTTTGCACAACGCGAAACTCTGACATCAGCCGCGCGGCGTGTCATGTGCCCTTACTTCCTCCGGTGGGGAGAAGCAGAACGGGAAACTCGTGCAGTCCTGGTCTGCCGCGCTTTCAGATGTTAAATAACACTGGCCACGAGCAGACTATTGTTAACAAAAGGCTATCCATGGGCTATGAATTAAAGTTAGTTGGGCATGCCCAAACATTTTTAAAAGTAGGCTATCCTAGTCTATAGTCTAGTCTATAGCCTATCTTTCAATAAATTAGGGACTTTGAACGAGCTCGTTAAACAGTCAGCACTGAAACCAGATCTTCGGTTTTACTAAAATAACCATTTTAAGATTTGTCATCAACTTGATTCATAGAATATCAATATACCCTATAATGCAATAGGTCTCCGGAATTCTGAATGCTGAGGAATGTTGAGCAACTTGTTGTCCAACAGCGACATCATGTGGTTTAAACCAAACCATCGTGCCAATGGGTGACTTTTTTTCTAAAGACTACTGATTTCGACTTTTAAAATCATGGGTCAATACTGAGAGAAGAAACATGTCCGTTCGGGCCAGTCAACACTAACGCCATAAAGAGGGAAAAAGAAGCCTCGGCCTACTGACAAAACTCTCCACCATGCTTTTGTCTACGGTCCAATATTAAATGTCAGTAGTCCTAGTTAGAGATGTCTGGTTTTGTTTCCATTGTCCGGATCATTTCTAGGCTTTAATTTAGCCTAAGTAAGCCCAAGTGTAAAAACTAATATAGTAAAGTCTTTCACGCCACGTCCTAAAATTGTCACGAAATCATGCCGAGGTAGTCATCCGCGCTGCAAGAACAGCTGATCATAGACTGCAGCGCAGGGGATAACTATTAGCAAACCCGTTAAAACTGATACTACATTTTCTGTATCTTATGTTCACTTCTGTGCTCGTTCGCAACCAATGTGGGGAAGTTAGGCCTCTTCAAAAGAGCGCTCACCATATGCGCACTGTAACTGCGACTGAGATTGATCTTCGCTCCGGGCACAGTCACGCGGGCTGTTTGTAGCGGGCGGCTGTAGGATTAGAGCGAGCGTCTGGGAATCATCGCTCGCTCTCCTGTCACATGACCAACGCTGTCACGGAAAGGGCGTGTCTGTGGGGGTATCTTTGAGCAAACAGGAGAGAATCGAGCAAGGCGTGTCTCATTGTCATTCCCGTCTCAGATTCCTCCATGAGCCTCACTGTCAACTCACCTGTCAAATCAGCCATTCAGATGTTCCTCTGCGATGTGGGCTTTGGCAGGACCAGGGCGCTCTTGTGTGTGTACTAAGGGCTCTTTCTGCGGAGGTGCTTAGATATACCTCCTTATCAAGTATGGTCCCCGTTACCGAGGAAGGGGGCGGCATATTAGAATCTGTCCAACGGGGAAACGTCGAGCAGTGTTTGCATTTCATCCAGCTTGATCGCTCAGTTCTCAAACAGAAAGGCAAGTTTCTCCTCATTTTTGTTTACTACAAGAATATAAACCCTTATTTCAGAGTAAGTTTACACATCATTGACATGGCAAACACATAACGGTAGCTTTACTCAACCTATAGCTAGCTGGCTAGGCTAAATTGGTTCAAACTTTGCGAGGAAGCTGTTCTCTGTTGCATCCTGCACTAGCACAGCTGCTTCTGAATAGCTGAACGACATGAAGTGTTTGTAGTCTTTGCGTGACGGTTTGTCTATTTCCATTGTCCTCGATAGCGACCGGATTTATTCACTATTAATGGTGAGCTCAGACGTGTTGCGGGGTAAGCGGGATTAGCCTCCTGATTTCGGCAGTTCTAACAAGCTCATCCCGCTAACGTTACACTGAAGGCTTTCCGTCATCCGGCTGTTGTCATTGAGCTGCTGCCACTTTTCATTGCCAGTGAGCCAGTCACTCACTCTCTTCCACTGGTGTCCCGTACAATAGGCTTGGTCTGGTTAAGGCCCAATCTGCTCTCTAGGGAAAGAAGAGGACACGCAGAGAACAAGAACAGTGGCAGCATGAGAGCTTGTAGTGGTGTTTCGTGTTTTAAGTTTTGAGCAGTGAGCTCATAAATTCTTGTTTTTGCTTTGTCACTTGTGTATGGGTATGTGTGTGTGTGTGTGTGAGAGAGAGAGAGAGAATGTGTGTGTCTGTGTGTGTGTGTGTGTGTGAGAGAGAGAGAGAGAGAGAGTGAGTGTGTGTTACACATGACTGATAACCTTTGCCTTCTGAGAGCTCAGATTCGGACAGCTCAGTATCTGTCCAGACTGATAAAGTTAGGTCACTCAGAGCTGCTGCTGCTGTATCATACCTGTGTGTTTGTGTGTGTGTTTATGTATGTGTCTCTGTCTTGTTGTGTTTGTGTGTGTGTGTGTGTGTCTCTGTCTTGTGTGTGTGTGTGTACAGGCTGGGGTGGCTTCACAGCGCTCCACTTTGCTGCTCTCCATGGTAACCGTGCAGTGGCCGACGTTCTACTGGACAGCGGGGCTGACCCCAATCTGCCGTGTGATGCTGGACAAACACCTTTCCACTTCGCTTGCAGGTGTGTGTGTGTGTTAGGAGAGAGAGAGCCCTTTTCAACCAACAGAACCAACTTGCTCTATTCAAGCAAATAAAATCGGTTCTCAACCTGCTACAGGTTCAGAGCTGGGAGCAAAAATGAGTTTTCCCACAATGCCAATGGATGGGCCATGTGCACCGTAACCAAAGACCTTCTAAAGCAAGTCCCTTCACCCAACGGCCATCTTGGTAATGTCTTAAGGCAGTTATTTATTTTGGATAACAAGGGCAGGCCCTGTCTAAATGAACAGAGAGAAATCCATATCTTCAGATTGGCTGGTTGTAGTCCCTTCAAAAGTGACTTTAATCTGAATGGAACAGTGTAAATATCTTCATGGAGGTTGCCCAGATAGCGATTTAAAAGACACTAGTCTAAGTATGAATGTGCTCAATGCATCTGCTCCAACGGCTACGGCAGACAAAATAAACAAAATGCTAGCTTGCTAGCTGTCAGCCATGCTTCCCCTCCATGCTTCACTTGGGGGGGATTTTCACAGTTGGGGGGGGCACACTAATGGTCACATCCATGAATGCGTTGTATGAGTGTGTATGAGTGTGCATGTCATGACAGACAACAGGGAGAGGGACAGAGAGACCAATACCTTTAGATATTTAGGGTGTGTGTATGACTAATTATGTGTGAACAATACATTTGGATATTTCAGTACAGACTGTATAATTGTCTTATGTGTGCATGTGTCTGTTCTTGCTGAAGGATGGAGATATTGGAGATAAAGTAGCCAGATTGGATAGTATCACAGCATCAGAGCATCAGAGCCTGATTGGACAGTTTAAATACCCAAAGCCCCACTCAGGCAGACCCCAGTGAACCGGTGTAGCCTACAGGCTATTATTATTATCCTATTACCCTACTCTATTACCCAAATGTATTACCCATATAGTATGTGGGAATTTCTGTAAGAACAAGTAATATGTGTGTGTTGAGTGTATACAAGAATAGAATAGTGCCTGCAGTAGAGTGTGTGCTATAAACAGAATGTACAAGAGATTTATGTGCATGACAGTAGACTTCTTTGGAAAACCATGTTGAAACCATGTTTGGAGCATCATCGTAAAAGGACAGAGACTGAGATCTCGTGGAGGATTGGCTCTGTGCCAGCTACATCATCTACTGTTAGGAGTATTTAAGGTAGACAGATAAGGTAAAAGGTCAGAATGGTTGAGGATTACCACTGTTGTAGCCATTCTCTCGGTGAACGCAATAAAGACTTGGTTGAACAAGACAAACTTCTCTGCATCTTTGGGTTTTTCTAAGAAACTTCTCCACAAGTACTCTGAGTGCATATCTTGAGTGTGTAAAGAGTGCTTGTAGTATACTACTCTGAGTGCATATCTTGAGTGTGTAAAGAGTGCTTGTAGTATACTACTCTGAGTGCATATCTTGAGTGTGTAAAGAGTACTTGTAGCCTATAGTAGTACTCTAAGTGCGTATCTAGAGTTATGTATGTAAGATTAATGTTAGCATTGCTTGTAGTGTAGTAGTCTAAGCGTATATCTAGAGTGTGTAAGGAGTGTTTGTAGTGTAGTAGTCTAAGTGTGTATCTAGTGTGTGTGTTTGTAGTGTAGTAGTCTAAGCGCATATGTAGAGTGTGTGTGTGTGTGTAGTGTAGTAGCCTAAGTGCATATCTAGTGTGTGTGTGTAGTGTAGTAGCCTAAGTGCATATCTAGTGTGTGTGTGTGTGTAGTGTAGTAGTCTAAGTGCATATCTAGTGTGTGTGTGTGTGTGTGTGTAGTGTACTAGTCTAAGTGCATACCTAGTGTGTGTGTGTGTGTGTGTAGTGTAGTAGTCTAAGTGCATATCTAGTGTGTGTGTGTTTAGTGTAGTAGTCTAAGTGCATATCTAGTGTGTGTGTGTAGTGTAGTAGTCTAAGTGCATATCTAGTGTGTGTGTAGTGTAGTAGTCTTAAGTGCATATCTAGTGTGTGTGTGTGTGTGTGTGTAGTAGTCTAAGTGCATATCTAGTGTGTGTGTGTAGTGTAGTAGTCTAAGTGCATATCTAGTGCATGTGTGTGTGTAGTGTAGTAGTCTAAGTGCATATCTAGTGTGTGTGTGTGTGTGTAGTGTAGTAGTCTAAGTGCATATCTAGTGTGTGTAGTGTAGTAGTCTAAGTGCATATCTAGTGTGTGTGTGTGTGTGTAGTGTAGTAGTCTAAGTGCATATCTAGTGTGTGTGTGTGTGTGTGTAGTGTAGTAGTCTAAGTGCATATCTAGTGTGTGTGTGTGTGTGTGTAGTGTAGTACTCTAAGTGAATATCTAGTGTGTGTGTGTGTGTGTAGTGTAGTAGTCTAAGTGCATATCTAGTGTGTGTGTGTGTGTGTGTGTAGTGTAGTAGTCTAAGTGCATATCTAGTGTGTGTGTGTGTGTGTAGTGTAGTAGTCTAAGTGCATATCTAGTGTGTGTGTGTGTGTAGTGTAGTAGTCTAAGTGCATATCTAGTGTGTGTGTGTGTGTGTGTAGTGTAGTAGTCTAAGTGCATATCTAGTGTGTGTGTGTGTGTGTGTGTAGTGTAGTAGTCTAAGTGCATATCTAGTGTGTGTGTGTGTGTAGTGTAGTAGTCTAAGTGCATATCTAGTGTGTGTGTGTGTGTGTAGTGTAGTAGTCTAAGTGCATATCTAGTGTGTGTGTGTGTGTGTAGTGTAGTAGTCTAAGTGCATATCTAGTGTGTGTGTGTGTGTGTAGTGTAGTAGTCTAAGTGCATATCTAGTGTGTGTGTGTGTGTAGTGTAGTAGTCTAAGTGCATATCTAGTGTGTGTGTGTGTGTGTGTAGTGTAGTAGTCTAAGTGCATATCTAGTGTGTGTGTGTGTAGTGTAGTAGTCTAAGTGCATATCTAGTGTGTGTGTGTGTGTGTGTGTGTGTGCAACTTTTCTCAAAGTTCCTTTGAGTGAATAATATGTCTGATATTTGGCTAAAGCTAACATATGTCAGTGTGTGTAAGTGTGCATGCTGCTGTGTGTAACTATGCCCTGGTGTGTGTGTGTGTGTAAATGCACATCAAGATGTATGTGGCACGCAGGTGACGTCCAGCTTCCGGTTCTTTCTTTCTCCGTAGGCATGGCAACCTGCACATCATGCACAAGATGCTGCAGCATGGGGCAGAGCTGGACGTCAGGGACCACCAAGGCAAGACCGCGATGCACCACGCCACCTGCGGGGGGAGCGTGTGAGTCAGAGAGAGAGGTGGGGGGTGGGGTGGAGAGACCCTGGGTTATTCTCAATATGCTTGCTTGGACCTCAGTCCACTGTCCTCCATCCTTGTGCCCCAGAAATAGTCCAAGGCAAACGTTATCCAGGATGTCTCATTTGTTTTAATGGGCTCTGTGCACAGCAGACGTAAAATCCCAGATTGACTTTTGTTCAGGATGATCACTCTTTTCCAGTAATTTGTTTTTACGTCAGTAAACAATTGAGTAATGAGGCTATAGCTAATTAAGAAATAAACCCCAAACTGAAAAGGAACATGCAGACCTTACTCTCGATAGTAAACTAGCATAACTACACTATACAACTGATATTTATGCCTAATATCAATCTAGCCTACCGTACTTCACAGAAATAAATGTTCACCAGAAAAGAGTGATCATCCTGAACAAAGGTCCTTCTGAGGCTTTACGGCTGCCATGCACAGAGCCCAGTACTACAAGAGGGAGAGAAAAAGGAGGATGGAATCAGAGGAGAAAATGATGTTATATTCTAAACTGCCATGACGGCTTTAACAAGAAAGTTGATTGTTTTGACAGCGTGTCACAGCTAAGCTTTATAGGTTAATATTCTCTGCAATGCCCGTGGATGTAGGACCAAAGTAAACTGATAGTCCAGATATTGACTTAATTGTCTGAAATGATTCAATTGCATTGCGTTTTGCTGCACAGTAATGCTTGGATGGTTGTTCTTCGTATATTTGGTGAGTTTGTTAAGAGATGTTCCTGCTGTGTCCTCAGTAATCAACGTCTCTTATCACCACACCAGACAAGCCTGCGGAGATGACCCTAATGGTCAGCAATATGTATTATTTTTTTAATTAGCTACAGTGGCGTAAATTCTCACCAATACAAACATCTGGGTCCGTTTGCAAACCAAAGAATAGAAACCAGCAATTATCATTTTCGTAGAGTTGTGTTGACTGACAAGGTGATAAACACCATTTCGGCTTCAGTCGGCTTCGGTGTGGTTTACAGTCGACTTTGGTGTGGTTTACAGTCGGCTTTGGTGTGGTTTACAGTCGGCTTCGGTGTGGTTTACAGCAGCATGGTGATGAGAGGCTCCAAAGTGGGATAACTGTGCTAGGAACTCACTTGAGGGGTGAGAGTGTCTCCACTCACCCTGGAATGAACCATTTAACCATCCAAGGGTCTATTAATGAACCATTTAACCATCCAAGGGACTATTAATGAACCATTTAACCATCCAAGGGACTGCGAATGCAGTCCATCCCATTTATCATATCTGTCTGTCTGTCCTTCATTCCTCTGTCCTGTCATCGTTACTTCCTTGTTTCTTTCATGGGAGGAGGCGCTATGGCAGATGGACGAGGGGCTATGCACTGGGAAGAGGGGCGTGGACAGAAGGGGGTGGGGTATGGCCGAAGGAGGAGGGACTTGGAAAGAGAAAAGGATGGAAGTGAAGAGAAGGATGGAGGGATTTTATAATGGGATGCACCCATCTGAGATCCCCCTCAGAGCGTTCCTTAACAGTCATGCCACCATGTCATGCACGTCTCCATCTCAATGTCTCACTCCACCTCAATGTCTCACTCCACCTCAATGTCTCACTCCACCTCAATGTCTCACTCCACCTCAATGTCTCACTCCACCTCAATGTCTCACTCCACCTCAATGTCTCATTCCATCTCAATGTCTCACTCCACCTCTCTCTCTCTACTACTGCTACTACTATTACTACTTAGTATTTGATCAAGATACCTAAAGTGTTTACAGTGAAAGGGGGAACTCACTAACCACCACTAATGTGTAGCAGCACCCACCTGGGCCATTATGTGTATCACCCACCTGGCACCCACCTGGGCCATTATGTGTATCACCCACCTGGCACCCACCTGGGCCATTATGTGTATCACCCACCTGGCACCCACCTGGGCAATTATGTGTATCACCCACCTGGCACCCACCTGGGCAATTATGTGTATCACCCACCTGGCACCCACGTGGGCCATTATGTGTATCACCCACCTGGCACCCACCTGGGCAATTATGTGTATCACCCACCTGGCACCCACCTGGGCCATTATGTGTATCACCCACCTGGGCCATTATGTGTATCACCCACCTGGCACCCACCTGGGCAATTATGTGTATCACCCACCTGGCACCCACCTGGGCCATTATGTGTATCACCCACCTGGGCAATTATGTGTATCACCCACCTGGGCCATTATGCACCAGAAGGCTGGCTACACACCTGCTTGAGGGGGAGAGGGAGTGAATGGATGAGAGAGCCAATTACAGTGGGGATGATTAGAGGTCTCCTTATCTCTCTCTCTCTCTCTCTTCCTCTCTCTCTCTCTCTCTCTCAGTATTGCCATACAGTATTTGGCTGAAACTGGAATGTTCCAGTTTTCTGACACTGACCAGTTCCTGCTGACGCCCCTCCACCTGGCTGCATCCATCGGCAACGTAGATGTGGTGCGATACCTGCTGAGGAAGAAGGTGAGAACACACCTGTGAGAACACACCTCTCATGAGAACAACCCCGCCCACACCTGTGAGAACACACCTATCCTGAGAACAACCCCGCCCACACCTGTGAGAACACACCTCTCCTGAGAACAAACCTTCTGTAAAGCGCCAGGAGACAATACT
The DNA here is from genome assembly GCA_027481765.1 of Tenualosa thibaudeaui. NCBI lineage: Eukaryota > Metazoa > Chordata > Actinopteri > Clupeiformes > Clupeidae > Tenualosa > Tenualosa thibaudeaui. The sequence continues at coordinate 4,586,283 of JAIFZK010000045.1, forward strand.
ATTGTAAAGGCGCTGTAGAAATAAAACTGAATTGAACCTGTGAAAATACACCTCACAAGAGAACAACCCCGTCCACACCTGTGAGAACACACACACACACACACATATCACTCTCTCATGTTTGGATCATGTTGTATTAGTATGAGAGCCTCTAGCACACACACACACACGTCTACATGCAGCACTTCCAATCCACTTCCTGTGTTTGTGTGTGTGTGTGTGTGTGTGTGAGAGAGTTACATACTTAGGGATGTAGTAATGGATTCCTGTCTGTGCATCTGTGTGTGTGTGTGTGTCTGTGCGTGTGTGAGTGTGAGAGTTACATGCTTAGTGATGTAGTAATGGATTCCTGTCTGGGCATGTGTGTGTCTGCGTGTGTGTGTGTGTGTGTCTGTGCATGTGTGTGTCTGTGCGTGTGTGTGTGTGTGTCTGTGCATGTGTGTGTGTGTGTGTCTGTGCGTGTGTGTGTGTGTGTCTGTGCATGTGTGTGTGTGTGAGTTACATGCTTAGTAATGTAGGTACTCCGGTATCATCACACAGGTTACTCTCATATAAATAAAACATAATCCAAACATGTGTGTGTGTGTATTTGTTAGAGGCTCTCTTATTAATACAACATGATCCAAACATGAGAGGGTGATGTGTGTGTGTGTATTAGAGGCTCTCATATAAAGACAACATGATCCAAACATGAGAGGGTGACCCATGTTGACCCTCAGGGCCGTCAGATGTATCGGATTACCAAAAGGTGATCGGATGTCAATCCAGTTGGGGCAAATCCAGTCAGGTGATGATGATGTATATGTGTGTGTGTGTGTGTGTGTTAGAGGTGTGCAGTGGAGGCGATGGACCAGCAGGGGGCGACAGCACTGCATGTGGCTGCTCAGCAGGGGTGTGTGGAGGTGTGTTGGATTCTCCTGCAGAACACCGGCCTGTGCCTCTTACACACCAAAACACACAAGGGGCACACACCACTCGACCTGTGTAACCATGGCAACTCTTACAGGTGTGTACTGATATGCGCCCTCAGTAGTCACTTCCCCACTGACGACATAAGCTGGTGTGTGTTTTCTCTGAACTGCAGAACTCAGAAGAGCCTCTAACACACACACACACACACACACACACACGACAACCAAAACTCTCACATTCCCAGGGGTTTCGATTCAGGTGTGTGTGCTATGTGTCTTCCTGTAGTGAGACTGTGAACTAGTGAGAGACGGCACTGTGAACTAGTGAAAGAGGGCACTGTGAACTAGTGAAAGAGGGCACTGTGAACTAGTGAGAGAGGGCACTGTGAACTAGTGAGAGAGGGCACTGTGAACTAGTGAGAGACGGCACTGTGAACTAGTGAGAGAGGGCACTGTGAACTAGTGAGAGAGTGCACTGTGAACTAGTGAGAGAGGGCACTGTGAACTAGTGAGAGAGGGCACTGTGAACTAGTGAGAGAGGGCACTGTGAACTAGTGAGAGACGGCACTGTGAACTAGTGAGACGGCACTGTGAACTAGTGAGAGACGGCACTGTGAACTAGTGAGAGACGGCACTGTGAACTAGTGAGAGAGGGCACTGTGAACTAGTGAGAGAGGGCACTGTGAACTAGTGAGACGGCACTGTGAACTAGTGAGACGGCACTGTGAACTAGTGAGACGGCACTGTGAACTAGTGAGAGACGGCACTGTGAACTAGTGAGAGACGGCACTGTGAACTAGTGAGAGAGGGCACTGTGAACTAGTGAGAGAGGGCACTGTGAACTAATGAGAGAGGGCACTGTGAACTAGTGAGAGAGGGCACTGTGAACTAGTGAGAGAGGGCACTGTGAACTAGTGAGAGAGGGCACTGTGAACTAGTGAGAGAGGGCACTGTGAACTAGTGAAAGAGGGCACTGTGAACTAGTGAGAGACGGCACTGTGAACTAGAGAGAGAGGGCACTGTGAACTAGTGAAAGAGGGCACTGTGAACTAGTGAAAGAGGGCACTGTGAACTAGTGAGAGGGCACTGTGAACTAGTGAAAGAGGGCACTGTGAACTAGTGAGAGAGGGCACTGTGAACTAGTGAGAGAGGGCACTGTGAACTAGTGAGACGGCACTGTGAACTAGTGAGAGACGGCACTGTGAACTAGTGAGAGACGGCACTGTGAACTAGTGAGAGACGGCACTGTGAACTAGTGAGAGAGGGCACTGTGAACTAGTGAGAGAGGGCACTGTGAACTAGTGAAAGAGGGCACTGTGAACTAGTGAAAGAGGGCACTGTGAACTAGTGAGACGGCACTGTGAACTAGTGAGAGACGGCACTGTGAACTAGTGAGAGACGGCACTGTGAACTAGTGAGAGACGGCACTGTGAACTAGTGAGAGAGGGCACTGTGAACTAGTGAGAGAGGGCACTGTGAACTAGTGAGAGAGGGCACTGTGAACTAGTGAGAGAGGGCACTGTGAACTAGTGAGAGAGGGCACTGTGAACTAGTGAGACGGCACTGTGAACTAGTGAGAGACGGCACTGTGAACTAGTGAGAGACGGCACTGTGAACTAGTGAGAGAGGGCACTGTGAACTAGTGAGAGACGGCACTGTGAACTAGTGAGAGACGGCACTGTGAACTAGTGAGAGAGGGCACTGTGAACTAGTGAAAGAGGGCACTGTGAACTAGTGAGACGGCACTGTGAACTAGTGAGAGACGGCACTGTGAACTAGTGAGAGACGGCACTGTGAACTAGTGAGAGACGGCACTGTGAACTAGTGAGAGACGGCACTGTGAACTAGTGAGAGAGGGCACTGTGAACTAGTGAGAGACGGCACTGTGAACTAGTGAGAGACGGCACTGTGAACTAGTGAGAGACAGCACTGTGAACTAGTGAGAGAGGGCACTGTGAACTAGTGAGAGAGGGCACTGTGAACTAGTGAGAGAGGGCACTATGAACTAGTGAGACGGCACTGTGAACTAGTGAGAGAGGGCACTGAACTAGTGAGAGAGGGCACTGAACTAGTGAGAGAGGGCACTGTGAACTAGTGAGAGAGGGCACTGTGAACTAGTGAAAGAGGGCACTGTGAACTAGTGAGAGAGGGCACTGTGAGCTAGTGAGACGGCACTGTGAACTAGTGAAAGAGGGCACTGTGAACTAGTGAGAGAGGGCACTGTGAACTAGTGAGAGAGGGCACTGTGAACTAGTGAGAGAGGGCACTGTGAACTAGTGAGACGGCACTGTGAACTAGTGAAAGAGGGCACTGTGAACTAGTGAAAGAGGGCACTGTGAACTAGTGAAAGAGGGCACTGTGAACTAGTGAGACGGCACTGTGAACTAGTGAGAGAGGGCACTGTGAACTAGTGAAAGAGGGCACTGTGAACTAGTGAGAGAGGGCACTGTGAACTAGTGAGAGAGGGCACTGTGAACTAGTGAAAGAGGGCACTGTGAACTAGTGAGAGAGGGCACTGTGAACTAGTGAGAGAGGGCACTGTGAACTAGTGAAAGAGGGCACTGTGAACTAGTGAGAGAGGGCACTGTGAACTAGTGAAAGAGGGCACTGTGAACTAGTGAAAGAGGGCACTGTGAACTAGTGAGAGAGGGCACTGGTGTAAATATGAGATCAGTGAGTGTGTAGGGTGATAAAATAGCTATAAATGTGTCATGCTTGGCTTGCCATACACTCTGTGTGTGTGTGTGTTTGTGTGTGTGTGTGTGACTTGCCTCCATAGCGGTGTCTTGGCAGGAAAGATGGACAACAGGAGCAACAGCAACTGTGTGGTCAGTGTTCTTCACTGGCCTGTTCTCTGTCTCTCACACACACACTACACGTGTACACACATACACACACACACACACACATACACGTATACACACACTGCACGTGTACACACACACTCACACACTGCACCTGTACACACACACACAGACACACTGCACGTGTACACACACACACTCACACACTGCACCTGTACACACATACACACACACACACTCACTCACACACTGCACTCACTAGTACCCAAATGCTGGGATTCATACAAGTGAGTAATGATCTCACTCACATGGAAATTTGAGTATGTGTGTGTCTCGTTCAGTATTTATTATTGTATAAGTGAGTGTGTGTTAGTGTGTGTGTGTCTGTCTGTGTGTAAGTGTGTGTGAGTGTGTATGCCTGTGTGTGTGTGTGCGTGTGTGTTAGTGTGTGTTTGAGTGTGTGTTAGTGTGTTTGTGTGTGTGTGTGTGTTAGTGTGTGTGTGTCTTCTCTCTGAGCTGTTAAGTAAATTGTTCTCTATTCTTTTGAAGTTTTCTCTGCCCATCTTCACCAAGAGTAAGCTGCTCAGTGATTGATTAGACCTCTAGCACACTGGTTAGGCATGGGTTCTAGAGGGGTTCCAGTGTTTCTCAAACTCTGCACAATAGGTTCTAGATGAGGGGTTCTGCAGTCAGATGCTCCCCCTTGGACTGCCACACTGCTGGTCGGATCCTTAGGCCTGCTGCTCCTCTCAAACAGCACTGTGCCTCAGGCCTGAATAGTTTGAGAAAGGCTGTTCTAGATTGTCATTGTTGTGGTTCTAGATCTTTATGAGGTTCTGGTTCTCAATCTTCTGGGGGTATAGTTCCAGGTCTTTTTGGAGTTCTGATTCTAGATCTTTATGAGGCTCTGTTTGTAGATCTCTATAAAGTTCTGGTTGTAGATCTTTATAAGGTTCTGGTTCTAGCTATGTTTGAGGCCCTGGTTCTAGATGTTGATGGGTTCTATGTTTGCAGGCATCAACAGCTGAGTAAGATCCTGTCTCAGTACATCAACAAACCGAACGACTACAAGCCAACCGACTCTCATGGTAAGGGCCACAGACTCCACCCATAGCCCACCATCAGCCCCAGCCACACCCCCACACAGCCACACACCCCACAGCACACACACACAGCCCCAGTGTGGCAGAGACTTATGATGTCACAATTCATGCGTGTGTGTGTGTGTCTTTGTTTGTCTGTGTGTGTGTGTGTGTATGTATGTCTATGCATGTGTGTGTGTTTGCCTACGTGTGTGTATCATGCATGTATGCGTGTGTGTGTTTGTGTCTGTGCATGTGTGTGTGTGTCTGTGTTGTAAGTGTCTGTCTGCATGTGCATATGCGCGCGTGTGTGTGTGTGTCTGTGTTGTACCTCTGCGTGTGTGTGTGTGTTTGCAGGTATCTACTACTGGACACTTCTCTTGCCATCTCTGAGTGGGGGCGTGGTTCTTATAGTTGCCACAGGGATGGGGGAGTATGGGGGTGTGGTCTGTGGGCTTCTCTTTCCCTTATTGGCCAGGAGTACGCTGACACAGTACCACAGAATCAGCAGCTACCAGAGGTGTGGACACACACACACACACTCTCACAGCACGCACAGAAAGGTTTTCTAACATTGTGTATCAAGAAACTCTACAAGTGGAATTATATAGTGCATCAGTTTGGAAAACTGTGTGTGTGTGTGTGTGTGTGAGTGTGTGTGTGTGTGTGTTGTAGGTTTCCTAACCCTGTGTATCTGGGTACTCTCATGGCTGGGATTGTCCACTCTCTCATCTGCCTCTTTTACAAGATCCTCCCCAATATCCTTCACTGCTCCTCTGTGTGTGTGTGTGTGTGTGTGTGTCTTAGTTCCATAAACTGACATGTCTGTGAGATGTGTGTGTTATGCCTTAACGCATCACGTGTGTGGCCGTCGGTGGCGTTGGTGCATGTGTGTGTGCTGCATTGTTTGGGGCTGCTGCTGCTCTTCTGGAAGCTTCTGCGGAGAGACCCGGGTCACATGGGACTCCCTGACTCCGACCCCCGACACACATCCATCAGAGAGCTGCTGCAGTACCAGCAGAACACACAGCGCTTCTGCACCACCTGCGAGGTGTGTGTGTGTGTGTGTGTATTTGTCTGTGTCTGTGTCTGTATGTCTATGTCCATGAGTACGTGTGTGCGTGTGTGTGTGTGTGTCTATGTGCATGAGTAAGTGTGTGTGTGTGTATTAGGGGTGTCCATTTCAATGAGAATTATCCCTGAGCACCGAGTGAGGTACTAATGATGCATATGAAAAAACGTGTCTCACACACACTCTGTGTTGCAGCTGTTTCAGGTGGACAACAGCAAGCATTGCCGTCTGTGTGACGTGTGTGTTCTGGATTACGATCACCACTGCCTCTTCCTGAATCGCTGCATCGGTCGTGGCAACCACCGTCTTTTCCTGCTTTTCCTGGTTGCTATGGTGATGGGCCACATCCTCTTCCTTGTGGTGGGTGGGCTCTACTTGAACCCACGCCTTTGGGCTGAGTCTGTTACCACGGTGATTGGGCGGGAAGCTTGGGTGGTGGTCCTGTGGGTGATGAACGCACTCACACTGGCGTGGGTAACGTGGTTGCTATGGGAACAGTTCCAGGTTGTGTCTGTGGGAATGACCACGTATTTCCGTCGATCCTCTGGGGATTCGCTGAGTCGAGCGGAGCGATGGAAGAACTTCCTTTTCTTCCTCATTGATGGCCGGCGATATGGACCAGCCCTGGGAGGCACACACATGATCTAAGGATTTTGTGTGTGTGTGTGTGTGTGTGTGTGTGTGAGAAAGAGAAAGTTGAATATCAGGCCTTTTTCTTGTGTGTCTGTATTTTAATATTTCCTTAACGAGCTGAGCTGAGTTATACCTGTGGCTAATTAATACTGTATTAATGTGTGTTAAAAAACACGTTCACATGTGATCTTTTTTTGCTGTGTGTCTGTGTATGTATGTGTGAGTTGGACAGAGTTTGTACAAACCTGACCTGTCTAACAGGAGGATCTTTACTTGAGTTTTACACACTGGATTATATTTATTTGACTAAAAAAAGGTTTCTGTGATGGTGTGAATGCTTTGATCATGTGTGTGTGTGTCACACATGTGTGTGTATTTCAGTGTACTGGTTAAGGCTGTCAGTAAGTTGGTATCAACTTTTTACTATACTAATCAGTTACCCTTCAACAGATGAACTAAGTCCTTTTAAAATGTGTGTGTGTGTCTGTTTGTGTCTGTTTGTGTGTGTGTGTGTTCCTTGAACTAAATACCCTCACACTCAAGGAAAGGGACTCAAATCTTAACTCCTGTGTGTGTGTGTGTGTGTGCGCACACACATAGATACATACTGTATGCACACAAACACACAAACACAGATACATACTGTGAACACACAAACACACACAGATACATACTGTACACACACATACACACATACAGATACATACTTCACACACACACAGATAAATACTGTACACACACAAACACACACACACAGATACATACTGTACACACACAAACACACACAGATACATACTGTACACACACACAGAGATATATACTGTACACACACACACACAAATACATACTGTACACACACAAACACACACACAGATATATACTGCACACACACACACACACAGATACAAACTGTACACACACAAACACACACAGATTTATACTGTACACACACACACACACAGAGAGATACATACTGCACACACACAAACACACACACAGTCGTAGTGGGGATTAGGCCTCATAGTTACTTTGATTAATAAATGACTCCTTATGGGGGCGTTCTGTAGTCTAGGTGTTGCAGCTACCACACTTGCAGGATCTGAACCTTCAGGTCAAGGAAACAAAACTGAAATGAATGAAATCGAAGGTTTTTTTATTACCAGTAAGTACTGTCAGTCAAAGTTACTCACGGCACAGTAGTATAGTATCACTGCGTTTGATTAAGGTCATCCTATAGTGTTCAGTTGCATTTATTTATGACAGTAGAGGGCTTATTGATGTGTTATAAATGCTTGATGTTCAAAAAGTGAGAAATACTTAAATTATCTGTTCCAAGAGGTGAGGGGTCTCCATACCCCATGTTCAATGCCCACTACACCCTTGCACACACACACTGTACAAACACAAACACACACATACATACTGTACACATATACATACATACTGTACACACACACACACACATTATATACCCAGATATACAAACATACATACGCACTCTCACACACATATATACATACTGTACATACATACACACACACACACGCCCACACAGCACATGTTTTGTGTAGATGAATGTTTTTTGTTAATCACACTCTTACAATAAATCTTAAGACAATAAAGGCTCATCTTATCTTACACACTGTACACACACACAGATACACATACAGTTCACACACACGCAGATACTTATACTGCACACACACATACATACTTCCACACTACACACACACACAGACTGCCCTGGGTGTTAATATACAAAACACATAATGTGCCCTGCATAATGGTGACATGCTACTACACTAGAGCTCATGCCCTCCATCTTATAGAATAGAACTTTAACATCTTATAGAATAGCACTTTAACATCTTATAGAATAGAACTTTAACATCTTATAGATGTTATCACTTTAACATCTTATAGAATAGAACTTTAACATTGGCGTCAGATTAGCACTTTAACATCTTATAGAACAGAACTTTAACATCTTATAGTATATCACTTTAACATCTTATAGAATAGAACTTTAACATCTTATAGAATATCCCTTTAACATCTTATAGAATAGAACTTTAACATCTTATAGAATAGAACTTGTGTGAAGTAGTGTGAAAAAAAGTCGGTTCAAATCCCAGCTGCAACCGTTGTGCCCTTGAGCAAGTCTTTGAAGGGACGGGATCGAAGCCGAGAACAACAACTGGATTTTAAATGCAGCCGAGACCAAGTGAAGACTGAGTCTTTCAGGAGTCAAGACCAAAACCATAAAAACAAATCAGTTTTCATAACCATTATTTAATATCACCCCAGTTAATAATCAACAGTTGGGTCTCTAGACTAAGCTAGACTGGGAATAAAAGGGACAAAAGTGTCTGCTGATGCATAAATGTGAATGTTTTACTGATGGTCTAAATGCATAAATATAATGTAATGTAAATGTTTTACTGATGGTCTAAATGCAGAAATATAATGTAATGTAAATGTTTTACTGATGGTCTAAATGCAGAAATATAATGTAATGTGAATGTTTTACTGATGGTCTAAATGCATCAATATAACTGGATGCATATACAAATGTCTCTGCACTTTATTGGACAGCCATTCAAAACTACTTAAACAGCGCTGACTTTGAATCATAAGATCTGCAGAGCAAATTCAAATTTGCTCGTGGTTTGTCTAGATTAGTAGGCTACTTAACAACATTCTTCTTGAATAATTTTGACAATGCACTACAGTATAATATTCAACATCCTTTAAAACTTTATTTCTTTTTAATAAATACATTCAAACAATGTTCACAACTATAACACAGGACATGTCTCTGTAGATTCTCATTCATCCAGGTCATGGTAGTCAAAGTGTTATGCTGTTTTATGCAACCATATTTCTTTTTGAAGCTTGAAGATGTTTCACCTTTCACCCAAAAGGCTTCTTCAGTTCTGGCCTGGTGATGGGAAGATCAGGAGACTTATCTCTGGACTGTGGGTGTAACTGTGAGATGTAGATCACACCTCCCATCACATGACCTGTGACCCATAGGCCTACTGTTTGAACAATGGAACATGGGCCTGTGCTCAGTGGATGGGTCCAGTTTCTCTCCCTATGTGTGTCGTGTGCACAACCCAGTCAGCGCAGGCAGAAGCATGCAGGCAAATGCAGGCGTGCACCTTTCAGTACTAACACGCCCTGACAAGCCACAGAGCTAGATTAAGGAGCTGACGACTTTCATCACCAACCTAAATTGTGTAGGTCAGGCGGTCTCAGCGCTCATCCTGAATCTACTGCAGAAGATGTTTCTCCTTTCAAGAGCCTTGTTTCCTAAATTCTTCTCTTTCTATTCATTGCACTGGCGATTTGCGAAGCAATTTATGCCATAGCTAGCTAAAATAACAACTGCTCATTTGAAACTATCTTGAATTTATTCCTGACGGGGCTTATGACAGCAGAACTTTCTTGTGTCGTGAAAATGGAAACGGCACACTAATAAAGGTATATTTTTAGGACTAATAGCCTAAATGTAATATGTGTCAGGGACTAGTAGCCTAATGATGAGAAAAGATCAACTAGGGTTGGAAGGGTCAGCCCCAGGGAAACCTCTGGACCCCCTGCAGTTTGCGCACAGGGCAAATAGGTCAGTGGATGACGCAGTGAACATGGGGCTGCACTTCATTCTGCAACACCTAAAGCCTATGCTAGGGTCCTGTTTGTGGACTTCACCTCGGCGTTCAACACCATAATTCTGGATATCCTCACTGCCAAACTCTCTCAGCTCACTGTACCTCCTGCCATCTGTCTTTGAATCTTCAGCTGTCTGACTGACAGCATCCAGCATGTGCGGCTGGGAGACGTCACATCTGGAACACGGACAATCATCACTGGTGCTCCACAGGGCTGTGTCCTCTCCCCTCTGCCCTTCTCCCTCAATACAAACAACACTACCTTTAATGACCCAGCAGTCAAGCTCCTAAAATTTGCTGATGACACCAATGTCATTGGTCTTATCTAGGATGGTGATGAGTCTGCAAATCAGCAGGAGGTCAACAGGCTGGTGCTCCGGTGCAGTCAACACAACCTAGAGCTGAACACTCTTAAGACTGTGGAGATGGTTGTGGACTTCAGGAAGCAACCTGCACCCCCCCCCCCCCCCCCCTCACAATATCCAACAGTCCAGTGTCAAATGTGGGCTCGTTCAAGTTTCTGAGAACCATCATCTCCCAGGATCTGAAGTGGGAGTCCAACATCAATGCCATCCTCAAAAAGGCTCAGCAGTGGATGTACTTCCTACAGCATGGCCTACCACAAGAGCTGTTAGTCACCTTCTACACCACTGTCATTGAATCCATCCTCTGCTCATCCATCACAGTTTGGTTTGGACACACAGGACACACGCAAACTACAGCGTACAATTCAGACAGCAGAGAAAGTTATTGGTTCCCCCCTGCCCACCCTTCAGGACCAGGAAGCGGGTGGAAAAAATCATCAAAGACCCCGCTCACCCTGCACACACACTCTTTGACCCCCTCCCCTCTGGTAGGCGCTACAGCAACTGTAGCCATATAAATCCCCCCACCCTGGTCAATTATTATTTCACAGACTGCTCAGATTACCCTTCAATCTCATTTCTGAAATGTTTGTTTACTGTCATGTCCTTACATATATTGTCCTTTTGCATATGGCACAAGAGTTGTGTTGTAGTCTGACGTGTCCCAGCCTGGGTAACCTCTCAGGCTCCTCCTCCTTGTGTGTTCCGTCCTACTTACCCTCTCCATATTTTATTCCAACTGGTCACTACGTGTCTATATGTATATTATTGCCTATATTAGGTGCCTATAGGTGTATGGTTGTCCCTTGTGCAATATGTGTCTACATATATATGCTTTGTCTATTGTATTTGTTGTGTAGTATATTGTATTATATGTATATTACTACATGTTTATATGTATATTACTACATGTTTATATGTTAGGTGTATAGAGAGGTAACATCTACTGGAGTCAAATTCCTTGTTGAGCACCTGAGCACCTGGAACACGCCCGCACTGGTGGACGCCTTCCTCCACAGCCTGGCGGATTATATCAAGGACGAGCTGGTCTCTTTTGACACCCCGACTACACTAGATGGTGCTATCGAGCTGGCGGTTCGCATTGACCGCCAGATCCAGCCCGTCGGAGGTAGAGATCCAGATAGACTCTGCGTCCTCAGCCACACGGGCAACGCCAGGAGGCTCCGCCAGCCCAACCACCGCCCTCTCTGTCTGTCGGTCACCAGAGTTCCCCTGACCCCATGGAGGTTGGCCGGTCTGTTCTCTCCCAAGAAGAGCGGCAGAGAAGGTTCCGTGCTGATCTTTGCCTATACTGTGGTGGAGGGGGACACCGTGTGGCCAGCTGCCCGGTAAAAGCCAGGGCTCACCAGTAGCGGGGAGGATACTGGTGAGCGTGATGAAGTCCCGACCTCCTCCGCTTCTTGTACATGTGTTACTTTCCTTTTCTGGCAACACAATCTCGCTGGCGGGGTCTAGTTGATTCAGGAGTGGAGGCAAACATCATGGACTGCGAGCTAGTTCGCCAGTTGGGGGTCGGACGAATTCCACTGTCTCAGCCTGTTCCAGCTCAGGCCCTGGATGGACACAAGCTGGGCACAGTTACCCACCAGACCGCTCCCATGGACATGCTTCTGTCTGGAAACCACAAGTCAGTCCAGTTCCACATCCTTCCCTCTACCAGCACCCCCCTCGCCCTTGGCTTCGTCGGCTCCTGGAGAACTCCCTATTTGTCAAAGCGGAGAAATGTGAGTTCCACTCCTCCTCAGTCTCATTTCTCGGGTTCGTAGTGGCTAAGGGGAATATCAGTATGGATCCAGCCAAGGTCTCCGCCTGGCCCTCTCCCAACTCACGGAAGCAGCTCCAAAGATTCCTGGGTTTTGCTCATTTTTATCGACAATTCATCCGAAACTTCAGTACGGTGGCTGCTCCCCTCACTGCCCTCACCAGTCCCAAGGTCCCCTTCACATGGACCACCGAGGCTGAAGATGCCTTCCGGACTCTTAAGACTAGGTTCACCTCTGCTCCTTGTTCAGAGGAGTTCTGAGCCCTCCGCCTGGTTCCCCCTCCACCCACCCAGGGCAGAAAGGGGGGGGGGGCTCTCTTTGGGACTCCTGGGGCCGTCCCTTCGGGGTTTCCTGTTACCAGCCTGACTGCTTCCCGTTGACGACCCCGGACCGATTGACCACCGTGCTGACCGCCTGTCCCTGGTTAATGCTCTGCCGCCCCGGCTCCTGATCCTCCGCCTGTCCACGACCTCTGCTCTGCTCTCCTGCCCCGGCTCCTGACCTGCTGCCTGTCCACGACCTCTGCTCTGCTCTCCTGCCCCGGCTCCTGACCTGCTGCCTGTCCACGACCTCTGCTCTGCTCTCCTGCCCCGGCTCCTGACCTGCTGCCTGTCCACGACCTCTGCTCTGCTCTCCTGCCCCGGCTCCTGACCTGCTGCCTGTCCGTGACGAACGTTCAGCTCTCCTGCCCCGGCTAACCGACTTGTCACTCGAGGAGCACCCACACACTCCCTTTCCCCCCTTATCCTTAATAAACTGTTGGTGATCTAAACGTGTTGCTCTTGGGTCTTCTGTACTGGGTCATTACACTTGTCATTCAGATTCAGATTCAGAATGGATATGGCCTCATTGGGTCACTGCTCCCACTCTGAGAACACACACACACACACACACACACATACAGACACACACACAGACACACACACACATACAGACACACACACAGGAGATCCAGTCAGTGTGTGTGTAGAGAGAGCAAGGCTGCTGATGTTTGCTTCTATGTGGTTCTGTGCAAGAGCCCACAACCTCATGACAAGTACTCAGTTTTTTATGTGCCAATGTGTGTGTGTGTGTGTATGTGCGTGTCTGTCTGTCTGTATATTGGTTCATATTTAACAATTGGAAGTGACTGTGTCTGTATATTATTGTGTTTGTGTTTATGTATGCTAGATTTATATATTTGTGTGTGTATATGCAGGATATGAGTTTGTGTGTGTGTGTGTGTGTATATATATATAATTGCATTTATGTGTATCTATGTTTGGTTGTTTGTGTGTTTGTGTTGGCGTACATCCATTTATGTGTGTGTTTGTGTGTGTGTTTCAATTATCAAGAGGAAGTGGCGATCCACTGGAGCCAAGCGCAGCAGATTTCACTTCCTCCACTGGACGCATCACTTCCTGTATCGTGCTGTTCAGACTCACGTTCCAGCCACATGTACGTCCACTCCGCTGTCCAGTCCAAGTGTGGTGCATGTGTGTGTGAGAGAGAGACTGTGTGTGTGTGTGTGTGTGTGTGTGTGTGTGTGTGTGTTAACATAATGATTTGAAGAGACTGACTAAGCTGGCAGAGGAGGCTTCCACGGTTGCTATAGTGTTTCCATGGTGTTGCCACGCCGTTAGAAGTGAGTGTTCTAACCCAGAGAAGTTTTAACTCACACTAAAGGTCGGAGGTCATGTTGCGTTCTAGGACCCTACCTGACCCACGCAGCCGGACTCACAGAAGTCAGAACAACTGGACTCTAGCTGACCAATACCACAAGACATGCAGAGGTGAGACACACACACACACACATCGACCAGTGTGTGGTGTCATCAGTGTAAAGACCCATTCACATATACAGAAGTTTGCTTAGCGCTTGTCACCTCTTTAAATCACCCGTTTCTTCTTTGGCGCGTGCGAGTGGGGGTTAAGTGTGTGTGTGTGTGTGTGTACCTGCACGCTCTACCTGTGCTGTGTGAGAAGGGGGGGATTTTAGGATGCTTTCAAGGGTCTGGCACAGACTGGGGACCCCAGAGAATGACTTTAATATTCTATAAAGTGAGATTGGTCTGGCTAGCGTGTGTGACTCCTAATCCCATATTGCTGTGAGTTTAGTCTGGCTAGCATGTGTGACTACTAATCCTGTATTGCTGTGAGTTTGGGCTGGCTAACACGCTTGACTCCTAATCCCATATTGCTGTGAGGTTGGGATAGGTAGAGCACTTCATAGTAACAATCTATACTCTTTTGATTCTAGGAGGGAAATCTAGTCTCTGCATGTACCCCAATCATGAATTTGTGAGTCACACAGACAGACACACAGTGAAGTGAAGTACACACTAACCTGGAGCAGTTGGCTGCCTGTTATAGCAGCACCCAGGTAGCAGTGAGGGGTTAGGTGCCTTGTAGAGAACTGCGGGGGACTGTTTTTTTTTTTCATCCTGCTCCCGCCGAATTTCTGACCATTAGTGCCCACACCCGCAACGTGTCCGCCCAACCCCAATCCCTCATGTGTATATCCACTCCCGCTCGCAATTTATACCCGCACAGTAATAGAGATGCATTTATACCCGCACAGTAATAGACATGCATTGATTTTGTGTCTTCTCCCGTCCCGCAAGGAAAACACGCAATTGATACTATTAATTGGGATCGGGGTTATTTGTTTCGTTTCTCTCCCTGCACCTCTGTGAATAGGCGTCTATTTCATTGTTTGCATTTGCTTTTCAAATTCATGTTTCCAAATGTCGGAAGTGCCTTGTTTGGTTTTAGTGGTATACACACTATGCTGCCCTCGCACTGCGTTCCAGTCTGTTTGCAGAACTAGACAGCTAACTAACACTTGAATGATGGCTGCCACTCATTCATACATTCACGTTTGCGTGTGTATTTGGTTTTGTTTGTTTGTTTTTTTAAACTTCAAGAAAGTAAAGAAATAAAGACACATAAATTTCACATAATGAATGTGTTACAGTCAACATAGTCGCTAACCACAATCACAGTCGCGAGTGGAAATCTATTTTTAGCCTACACTGTCGCGCGACGACACCTACCATGACTAGCCGCTAAACATAAGAAACAAACATTACATGTAGAGCCAATTAAACCATATTAAACTGGCCAAATTCAGTGCAGTTTTACCTCATATCATATGCTAACACAAAATATCTACTTCCAGACAAATAATGTCCAAGGCTCCAGTGTGTATGTCGTACCTAAATACAGCGTTGGAAATCGTGGTGTTCAGTGAATACAAAGGTAAAACTAAACATGAACCGTCACTTACGCAGATAGAGCCGTTTCATATATGTCCACAAGGTGGCAGTATTTCCTAAACCAATTAACTAAGTCAAAATCAACCTTATACACGACTTCTTATAGAGAGGCAGAATACACACCTTTTTAATGTTCTTCTCTACTTCGTTGATTAACTGAGATCCTGTAGTAGCTAGGTTAACCTGCATTGCTGTCCCGCACAAATCTGCAGTGGTTTTTAGCCGCCCGTTGCCGCCTGCAGCCGAGTTCAAACCGCCCGTTCCCGCAAGATTTGCGGGACCCAATCCCAATGCAGACCTTTAGTGCCTTGCTCAATGGTCCACTGGTCTGGGATTGAACCGGCAACCCTTTGGTTGCAAGCCCGAAGCCCTGAACAGTAGGCTGTGGCTGTCCCTGACCCCTAATCCCATATTGCTGTGAGATTTTAAATCTGTTACACTGTGTTAAGGAGCATGGGAAACATTGATTTTACAAAAGACAAGACGGGATAGAGTCTTTGTATGCGGCGCTTGACAACAGACTGAACTAACAACCCGCTTTTGATTATAGCAACCATCTATTTACAACTACTAAGGCAGTTTATTCCAGTAAATTTTGAATGAGTGGATGTGCGGCGGAAAGAAGTTGTTCCGCAACTGAGCCTTTATTAGCTATCAAAACATGTAAATTGTTAGCAAAACTACATCGTGCATAGACATAGTAACAGTGGTGTAAGAGGGATAATGAACTCAACGATGTGTGTGAATAATCTTGTCAAATTATAAATCTGGAGTAAGTAAATAAACTATGTATGATTCCAAGATTGGTGTTGAGTTAACCAGGACTTGTTGAGTTTTCTGAAAGTAGTGAAGCCTGAGATGAGTTTCAAATGACCAGGTAACGAATTCCAGAATTGTGCACATTTGACTGAAAAGGCTGCTTGAGCAAACTATGTTTTGCTGAATGAGATTCTAGAGTTGGGACTTGCCGCTGCTCTGGTGGTCCTGCTTTGGTGTTAGACTGCCCAGGGACAGACGAGCAAGCCTGTTTAAAGGGGACAAGACTGTTTAAAGGGGAAATGTTTTTCATTCTAGACCTCCTGTGTGTGTGTGTGTGTGTGTGTGTGGATGTGGGTCTGTGTGTTTGTGCAAAGCAAAAATGTTTTTTTTTCATTCTAGGTCTTCTGTGTGTGGATGTGTGTGTGTGTGTGTGTGGATGTGTGGATGTGGGTCTGTGTGTGTGTGTTTGTGTGTGGATGTGGGTCTCTGTGTGTGTGTGTGTGTGTGTATGTGTGTGGACCCATGTGACACATGTGACGTCAGTTGAACTGGGGATACAGACGGAAACAAGTCAAACACCTCGAGTGTTTCTTCTGTTGTTGTCCCAGTGTCTCACCAACCAAGGACAAGTTTTCCTCCTGGTGGACTACAAAGATTTTTCTTTTTTTTCCCTTTCTCTTTTTCTAGATCCCTTGTTCTTTCGATCTTACCACTCCCTCTTTCTACCTCTCTCTCTCTCTTCCCCAAGCTCTCTCTCTCTATCTCTCTTTCTCCGCATGATGAGGGCAGTAGGCGGGGTCCGAAGGATGCTCGTGCTCACGGCGTAGTAGAGCGCGATTGAGCGCTGGAGAGGGACAAGGAGAGGAGGGGAGTGTGTGTGTCTGGCTGTGGGTGTGTATGCTGAGGCGCAACAGGGCGAGGCTACGTGTGTGTCCCTGCCGGTGCATCTGTGCGGAACGGATGAGATATCAGCACAGGGATTCCAAACATGTAGATGCCCGAACGGACAGTGCACGCGGATGACACCATGCTGAGCCCGAAGATACGACAAACGCGGCGAGGTGAGTCTCCGTGCGGGCGCGTGAATCGTGGCTAGTTGGCTACCGCTGCCTCGAGCTGACGAGCCGATGGCGTTTGTGTCATGGCAGCTTCGCGAGAGGAGAGAAACGCCCTCCTCCGCCTCGCCGCCGGCCGGCTGGGGATGCTGCACGCGAGCAGCGCTCGGAGAACAGACGCGGGCTACACTAACCAGTGTATGTTGTAATGACTGACATTTGCTGTAATTACTGGTGCCATTTACATCTATCACCGCGTGACATTCTTTCTCAGAAGCGCTAACCAGGGCATGAGATGTGCAGGTTCGGCGGGGGTTGCAGGTGCGCATCGCTAAATGCTGTGTAACGATGTTGGGCGCGCATGTCATATCCGGTCATCACTGCTAGCTATGATGAGCTGTCAAAACTGGTTAGGCCCATCCGACAGACACGGAAACATGGCCTCGTGGTGGTGTTTGACAGATAATCAACGAACCAATCCACACCCCACACCCCTCAGCCCCCCGACCGATCAGCTGATCGCAGAGTGGAATGGCTCTTATATAGAGAGGCATCTCGGCTGTTCCAGATGCGTGTGTGTGTCCGTGAGTGCGGGAGTGTGTGGGGGTCTCTGTGTGTTCATGTGCTCTCACCAGTTTTGAACCCTCTGTGTTCATTTTAGCCATGCAATACCTGATGTTTCAGTGTATGTGTGTGTCAATGGTGATACCATGCAATAGGCTATGTGTCACTCATTGGACTCTATTGGTGTGTCAATTAGTGTGTGTGTGCGTGTGTATGTGTGTGTTTATGCCATAGCTAGATATGGTGCTGGTATGTATATTTGTGTGTCTATCTTTGACATTTCTGAGTGTGTGTGTGTGTGTGTGTGTGTGTGTGTGATCTGCAGTGTCTGCCCCTGACAGCAGCAGATGAAATATGATGCCATTCTTCTTTTTTAAGCTTGGTACCATGGCAACGTAGCTGCCATCTTGGCATCATTAAAAAGTCATTCAGTGTCCGCATGGCAGATTAAGACGTGTGAGGGATTCTTGGAGTGTGTGTGTGTGTACTGAGGGATTCTTGGAGTGTGTGTGTGTACTGTCTTCATGCCAGACTGAAGGAGCGAGTGATTCTTAAAAATGTAAAAATTCAGCCCCCAAAATATCTTCCAATAAAATATGTATGGAGCTCAGGGGCCGTCAGGTGGAGTGGGATAGGGAGGTGTGTGTGTGTGTGTGTGTGTGTATGGAGCTCAGGGGCCGTCAGGTGGAGTGGGATAGGGAGGTGTGTGTGTGTGTGTGTGTGTGTGTGTGTGTATGAAGCTCAGGGGCCGTCAGGTG
>JAIFZK010000045.1:4615000-4620000 GCA_027481765.1 Tenualosa thibaudeaui
GGACCCTTTGACCACATGGCGGTAAACATGTAAACAAATGACAAGGGGAGGAGTAAACATGTAAACAAATCTATGCTGTATGTTCTGTAGTAGAAGATAATTAAAGTTTTAACAAGTCTGTCGTCCTTTAGTGGTGTTTTAAAGAGTGTGTTTCCCTCCTTTGACCCAGAGGTTTGCTAGTTTAAAGAAGTATGTTTTGCACATTCACACCCCTTCTTCTCTGCCAGATTGATTGCAAAGCTTTCATCCACAGATATCACATCACGTGACTCTGCACCACATGGGCTTTCCAACTGTTATCTGCTAGTTGCTATGATGAATGGTTTGCGAGAAAATTCCTTTGTATTTACATAAAAATACTAATATCGCCCTGAGTCATCTCATGGCCAATCCTCTCTAAACTCATATATGGCAAACATATCAACATAAACATGACCACCTACCAATTTCAATACATTCCTCTCTATGACTAGTGGTGCTGCGTAGTCTGGTCTTGAAATCACATCAGCTGTCTGCATCGCGTCGAACTGACACATTCAGTTTCAGAGTTGTTCTCAGACTGTGTGGTCATATAATCAGGGCACATGCAGAAATCTTATCTCAGTACAGCATTTCATTATGCTTCATTATGAAAGAAACATGAATCATAAATCAAGACATCATACACCAAAATGTCCGATAATGTCCGATAATGTCAAATTGGACCTACTTTGCCGGGGCAGGTGGAGCTTTGTTTGCTTTGATCAGTGAATTAGTGAAGAGAACAAGGACTACAGGCTTTCTTTTAGCAGCTTTACCTTGGAATAGCCCCAGAGCACTCTGTGTGTCAGAGAGTGACTGAGTGTGTTTGTGTGTGTAAGTGCACGCCTGCGTGTCTGTGTATGTGTGAAAAATGAAACTGCAGTCAGATTTCATGCTCAGCTGTTTTATTCCTTGGTGAGGATGACCACTGCTAATGACCGGCCCTTAAACATCTTGCATGGTTCCAAACATTCTCTGAAGGTTCTAAAGCAACTTACAAGATTCCAAACATTATCAGATCTACAGGTCATTGTATGCAGTGTCTGGTACTGACCTCACACACACATCTGAGACACACATACACATATCAGAACAGTCTCTCTTATGTTCCATCTCTCTCTTTTTCACACACACACACAAACACTCTTAGTCCTAAACATAACTCTTCTACTCAAAGGGTAACTGCATCACACTTTGTTCCAAATAAATGTATAAAAAATAAATTAATATTAATATTAAATAAATATAAAGTAAACAAATAATAATAAATTAAAACATAAACATGGCATAATGTAGAATAGACATGGCATACAGCACCTTCTCTCTCTTGCACTCTCTCACTCTCTTACACACCCAAAAACATACACAAGCACACACACACACGCAAACATACATGCACACACACACACGTGCACACATAAACACACGCACACAGCACCTTGACAGAAGACAGATAAAGTTAAAGACAAATAAATTCTGCTGTTTGATACACACACACACATGCACGCACACAAACACACATGCACGCACACAAACACACATGCACGCACACACACACGCCACCTTGACAGAAGACAGATGAAGGTAAAGACAAATAAATTCTGCTGTTTGAGTTGTTAGTTGCGCATGACAGCATGGCCATCCTGTGTGTGAGATATGCGTGTGGAGAGACATTTATGGCACTGGCTGGACACACACACACAAACGCACACACACATACAGACGATTGTGGATTTCAAAAAGCAGCATTTAAAGGTGGGAACTTAAAGCTGTATAAAAAATAAATAATTCACCTCCCATTCAGTTCTGATTTAGAAACACACACACACACACACACGCATCAATCAGGCAGATCAAACACAAGCGCACACACACGCCAATAAAACTTTAAGCCTGTCTCACATTCTCTGAAAATGACAGACCATCTTAAGACATAGCAGACCACCTTCAGAAAGACAAGTCCACCTTAAAAAACATTGGGACCACTTTGAAAAGGACAGGTCCACCTTAAGAAGCAGTGGCCCAACTAAGTAGGATCAGTCCACCTTAAAACCAGTCCACCTTATATTCTAGCAGTCCTGCAATCTAGTCACTGTGCCTCATCCAGCGCTCATTAGAAATGACCTCAAATCAACAGATCAATCAATAAAAAACAAAAGATTTTCATTAATTACATGAAATTGATCAATAAAAACAAATTTATTTATTAATTACATTAAATCATCCGGCATGAAATAGAAAAGCTTCTGTGGGCGTGGCTTCGGTTGGTGGGTGTGGTCATCTGCAGCATCCCAGTGGGCCAAGGGCCGCCTCCAGACTGCTGTCTGTGTCAGAGGTCATGGTAGGGTCAGAGGTCAGCGTGGCATCAGATGTGGACATAGAGGACACGTCGTTACCTGACGAGGACGAGGACGGCTGAGGAGAGCTAGTTACAGCTGCGCCTACACACACACACACACATACGACACACACACAATTTGTTGTATTCTCTTTCAACAGATTGATCAGTTTAACTGTTCCTCATGGGTGTTTGTGTGTGTGTGTGTGTGTGTGTGTGTGTGTGTGTGTGTGTGTGTGTGTGTGATCACTGACCTAGAGGTGATGGTTGTCCACGAATGACTCCATTCTTCATTCTGTCTTCCCAGTCCAGCACCTCTTTATAGATCAACTCTGAGAGAGACACACACACACACATATGACCACAGACATACACACATATATGACCATGCAGAAACACACACATATATGATCATACACACACACACACACACACACACATTAGTGCCTTTCCATTCTTCTACTGTGTGATCTCGCTGGTACACACACACACACACACACATAAACACACACACATTAGTGCCTTTCCATTCTTCTACTGTGTGATCTAGCTGGTCCACACACACACACACACACACACACACATACACACATTAGTACCTTTCCATTGTTCTACTGTGTGATCTAGCTAGTACACACACACACACACACACACACACACACACACACACACACACACACACACATTAGTACCTTTCCATTGCTCTACTGTGTGATCTCGCTGGTCCACACACACACACACACACATTAGTACCTTTCCATTGTTCTACTGTGTGATCTCGATGGTCCACACACACACACACACACACACATTAGTACCTTTCCATAGTTCTACTGTGTGATCTCACTGGTCCACAAACACACACACACACACACACACATTAGTACCTTTCCATTGTTCTACTGGGTGATCTTGCTGGTCCACACACACACACACACACATTAGTACCTTTCCATTGTTCTACTGTGTGATCTCGCTGGTCCACACACACACACACACACACACACACACACATTAGTACCTTTCCATTGTTCTACTGTGTGATCTCGCTGGTCCAGCTGCTTATCGATGATCTGTGGTGGAGGCTGAAGAAAAACACAGAAGAACAGAGAGAGAGATAAACAGAGAGAGAGAGAAAAATAGTGAGATCTATTTCTGAGTTTCCATAAAATCACAATGAGCTTTGAGTCACATCATGTGACCACATTCTAATCTCACGCCAGACTCGTGTTACCATGTGAACAGGCCAAACGATGACAACAACGATCACATAGCTTCAGCTCCTCCCCTTAACCTCTGTGGCCCATGTGTACTACAGCATCGAGTGTGTACTACATCAGCATGTGTACTACATCAGCATGTGTACTACATTAACATGAGTACTACATCAGTATGTGTACTACATTAACATGTGTACTACATCAGTATGTGTACTACATCAGTATGTGTACTACATCAGCATGTGTGCTACATTAACATGTGTGCTACATTAACATGTGTACTACATCAGCATGTGTACTACATCAGCATGTGTACTACATCAGCATGTGTGCTACATTAACATGTGTACTACATCAGCATGTGTGCTACATTAACATGTGTACTACATCAGCATGTGTACTACACCAGTATGTGTACTACATTAACATGTGTACTACATCAGTATGTGTACTACATTAACATGTGTACTACATCAGTATGTGTACTACATCAGTATGTGTACTACATCAGCATGTGTACTACATCAGTATGTGTACTACATTAACATGTGTACTACATCAGCATGTGTACTACATCAGCATGTGTGCTACATTAACATGTGTACTACATCAGCATGTGTACTACATCAGCATGTGTGCTACATTAACATGTGTACTACATCAGCATGTGTGCTACATTAACATGTGTACTACATCAGAATGTGTACTACATTAACATGTGTACTACATCAGTATGTGTACTACATCAGCATGTGTACTACATCAGCATGTGTACTACATCAGCATGTGTACTACATCAGTATGTGTGCTACATTAACATGTGTACTACATCAGTATGTGTACTACATCAGCATGTGTACTACACCAGTATGTGTACTACATTAACATGTGTACTACATCAGTATGTGTACTACATTAACATGTGTACTACATCAGTATGTTGGAGTGTGGGTTACATTGCCATGTGTACTACATCGTTATCCCTCAGTGATCCATTCCCACGGGAATCTAAATATTTATTGATCTAATATCTGAGGGGACGCAAATCTCTACTCACACTCAAGCCCCACCTCAGCTAAACACAAGTGTCCATGTAAGCATCAAAAGCCAATTTCTAGAACAATCACTGATTTGTTGAGCTCA
Organism: Tenualosa thibaudeaui; assembly: GCA_027481765.1. NCBI lineage: Eukaryota > Metazoa > Chordata > Actinopteri > Clupeiformes > Clupeidae > Tenualosa > Tenualosa thibaudeaui. Next base: position 4,619,723 of record JAIFZK010000045.1, read on the forward strand.
TTGATTCATATAAGATCAGGCATATTATTCATTAATATGAGATCAGGCATATTAATAATTAATGTAAGATCAGGCATATTATTAATTAATATGAGATCAGGCATATTATTAATTAATATGAGATCAGGCATATTATTAATTAATATGAGATCAGGCATATCATTGATTAATGTAAGATCAGAACACTTCTGTTATTCGGTTCTTTTAGGATGTATCTGGGAATGTATCCAGTCTATGCTGTGCTATAGGGTACGTGTATCCAGTCTATGCTGTGCTAT
>JAIFZK010000045.1:4630000-4642500 GCA_027481765.1 Tenualosa thibaudeaui
TCATGAAATACTACAGGTCTCAGAAGACCTGTGTGACACACACACAATAATACAACTTATGCAAACATGCACTTGATCATGATCATAAATAACACACGACACACACTAATATTCCACATGTGGAAGCCTACATGACATGGCTCAATGTAAATAAAGCATTTGTATGACCAATAAAAATGAATGAGGTACGTCAGTTTTGCACACACACACACACACACACACACATTTTACTCCCTACAGTAAACCCGGAGCCAGCCCACCTTTCTGGTACCATTAAATGTAACAAGCACCTCTATGATGATGCCGCAGAAGAGCCTCGTGGAGGGACCGGGACTGATGCTCTCTTAAATCAGAACACGCGGTCCCGTGATGAGGCCGAAGATGACATGACTGATTATGTAAAGGCCTGACGGCAGCGGATCGTCGCGCTGCTCTGCGTCAATCAGGTTTACACAGAAGGCTGCTATCTACGTCAGAGGGGCTGAAAATAGTGGCAGCTGGCGAATGCGCGAGAGAACCGATGGGTTCTGGTGGTTTGCGTGGGTCTCACAACCCTCCCGTTTAATGCACGAGATCGAGATGAACTCTGCCAGTTTCCGGCGCCGGTTATTTCCGACAAATTAGCTGCGGTCCTGTTCTCGATTATTAACCTTTACACCAATATTTTCCTTTAACCAGCTTCCTTAACCAGCTAACTAGCCCTGTCTCCCTTAACCTGCTCCAATTGGCTAACCAGGCCTTGACAGCGGGCCATCAAGCCCAAACTCGGTTTGCTGTCACAGCTACCGGGCCGAAAGCTTGTCTTCACGCCACACACCGAGATGGCTAGCAAGCAAGCGCTACTATGAGCACTGCCCTTGCTAGCAGTCAACCAGTCACCTTGGTGATGCTGCGGGCGGCCCGGGAGACGAAACGCGCGGAGGAGGTGCTCTAACTGAGGCTCTCCATCACATTACACGGCGTATGCCACTTCCGCAGGTGCGCGCGGATGTGTGATGAGCCGCGCACTCTTCAGTAGGCTATGCTCTGAGCGCTGAGTCACCGAGAAGTGTGTGCGTGTGCTCGCGCACACACACGCACGCACGCACACTCCTCAGATAAACAGGCCAGGATGAAAACATTAGCCACATCCGGGCGCATCGTCGTATACAGACCATCGACCAACCGGAGTCGGGAGACTCGTGCAGACAGATGCTGCAAGCCTCCGTATCAACAACAATGCGCCATTTGAGATCCCACAAACGGAAGGGGACACGCAGCTATGACCGTATACACATTTTGTTCAAACAAAATCAGTTCAAAACAGTTAAAAAAAACGTCAGCTTCCATTAAGCCGAGTTCAAATGAACAGTACGACAATACACCTCCCCCACGCACCCACAGACAATGCCAAGCTTTAGGACTGCGCGAGTCCAGCCTACCTCCCGGGAATGAAGCGGAGAGTATTCCTGCCTGTCACGAAAGGGTCCGGTCCTCTCACAGAAACAATAATCGTGTCTTCAGGCTGTTGGTTTTCGCCGCTTCCGCTGTCCGCGTCTAGTTACATGACCCACCGCCTTCACGAGCGTTTCCGTCCACTGTCAGCCGGGGGATCCGAGCAAACGGCACGGCCCTACGTCACACACAACCCACTCACTTCCGTGCCCCCTCCCCACCGTACCCAGCATCTATCTATCTGTCTATCTGTTTGTGTGTCTCTCCATCTATCTGAAATAATTACCTCTTAATAAAATAACAGAACTCTTGAAAACTCTGGAAATGCCTGGAAACCAAACTGTCCCAGTATGACTTTACCACTTCCCTGAACTCAGAACCACAGAACCACACTGATGAACCACAGAACCACACTGATGAACCACAGGACCACATAACCACACTGATGAACCACACTGATGAATTCAGCTTTCCCTGGCCTATAGAGCAGCCAGGCCCCTTCCCTCATATAGACCCAGTGATGCCCCTGGAGCACTGGGATACAAACTTCAGCAAGAACATGGAGAAGGAAGAGGAGAAGTACAGAGAAGACATCTTCAGTATTACACACACACAAACACACACACACACACACACACACACACACACACACACACACACACACACACACACACACACACACACACACACACACACACAAACACACACTCATGTAATGGTGTAGATGGCTAGGACACACCAAAGCAGCACAGGGTTGTTGTCATGTGACAACAGTGCAATAATCTCTGTATTCCAACTCAACACACACAACAGTGCAATAATCTCTGTATTCCTACTCAGTGTTATTCTGATTCATGGTTTTCTTTTCTTCTGCTCTTTCTCTCATGTAAATAGATATCTGAAGAAATGTTCATAATGTTCAGAAAAGATCATGTGCTGATTACTGATGCCTCTTCATGTCTTACAATGAATACATACTTACATACTTACACACTTACATACTTACATACTTACACACTTACATACTTACATACTTACACACTTACATAATTACATACTTACACACTTACATACTTACACACTTACATACTTACATACTTACACACTTACACACTTATATACTTACACACTTACATACTTACATGCTTACATACTTACACACTGCCGTGTTTTGTATACATACTGTAGTGTTTTGTATACATACTGCAGTGTTTTGTATACATACTGCAGTGTTTTGTATACATACTGCAGTGTTTTGTATACATACTGCAGTGTTTTGTATGCATGTGAAACATATTGTTAGAGAACAAGAAGCAAATAGGCCTACAGCACATTAGACAGGTAATAGAACATGAAACTTACTGACCAAGAACAGATCAGACAGGTAATAGAAGATGAAACATATAGGCCTAGAACATATTAGACATGTATGTATGTGTGTATCTGTGTGAGAGAGGGAGGTGTGTGTGTAAGAGAGAGAGAGAGATGTGTGTGTGTGAGAGAGAGAGAGAGAGAAAGGTGTGTGTGTGCGCCTGTGAGGAAAAAAGTGTGGGTGTGTATGTGTCTGTGTGTGTTGAGAGAGAGAGAGAGATGTGTGTGTGTGTGAGAGAGAGAAGTGTGTGTGTGTGTGTGTGTGTACATGCGTGCAGTGCATGCACTGGCGGTGATGAGAGGCCAATCCCCACAAGTGACCAGTGTTGATCAGGAGACCAAACACTGACTATACACCTGTCACATCTGGTGAAACCCACACCTGTCCTTCCAATAAGGCAGGACAGTCCGAGGATACATGTCCCGTCATCCCACGCGCAGTCTTTTAGCGACCATGGACACGTGTCTCTCGTCAAAGACACACACACACACATACGTACGCACACACACACACACACATACGTACGCACACACACACACACACATACGTACGCACACACACACACACACATACGTACGCACACACACACACACACATACGTACGCACACACACACACACACATACGTACGCACACACACACACACACATACGTACGCACACACACACACACAGACTGGCGCGAGTAATCCTATTTACGGGTTTACCGCTATGTGCTAAGAATAGGGTTAAATTAGCGGAGTTGAGAGAAACGGGCTCGCCGAGCGCACGAGGTCCAATGGCGACGCGTTGAGGAAGGACGGCTCGCGCTGTTTGTGTACAGTTGGAAGCGCGTCGTGGAGACCAGAGGCTACCTGGCGACGAAGCCGGTAAAGATCATGCGGTGAGACCACAAGCCGGGACCAGTCCGACGTTTTAAGGAAGATCCTTTCTGCGGACAGGTAAAGACAAGTCCAGAGAGTCCTACAATAGCTTTCTTAGAGAAGAGATTACTTCCCCCTCCGCTTCGTGGCGTTGCGCGTTGCTCTAACACAAGTGTGTGTGTGTGTGTGTGTGTGTGTGTGGTAATGCGTTGTCAAACTTCGTGAAGGCCGTAAAGGCAGTCGAGGTTCTTACTGAATAGGCTGAGGAATACGCCGTTGCTTCCACAGTCTCCGAAGGCCCGTTGCCTCTCGGGATAAAAACCAACCACACACGCCGCGGTCATTCAGCTGTCTGCGCTGTGCGGCGTCTCATTTGGATTTGTCTTGCTTGTGTTGTATGTGTGCGCGCGCGCGTGTGTGTTGTTGTTTAGATAGGTCTCCCGAACGTTTACATTTAAAGCAACACTATGTAACTTTTTGCCCCTATTTGTCACAGGTGGCAAACATTACATTGCTGACTGCATTACCATCAGATAGAAATTAGCAGTGTCAGTAAGGCTCTAGAAAATGTTTGGAGGGTTTGGTGTCTACTAGTTTTACACCAAAACCTTCATAGTGTTTGGGTGGCTCGGCTCAGTGGTTTCAGGCATCATACCATAGACCCAGGGGCCCAGAGTCAGACCCAGGTAATTTACCCATCCTTCCCCATCTCTCTCTGTCACTCACTACAGTCCTATCAGAATGAAGGCAAAAGACTCCCAAAATATCTTTAAAAAAGTTAATGTTTTACAACCTTACCTTGTACACACACATGCACATACACACACTTCTCTATGTCCTCCCTTAGCCTGGGAATAAAACCCTCATTCTGCAATTTCGTTGCGTACCGAGGGTCTGGACATTCAGTAGTGAGATTTGATTGCTTGCTTGAGGTGTTTTAGTTTAAAAAGACTGGATCAGCCCCTGACTGATATCTTGCCATGACTGATAGCATTCTAGCTCTGCATTCACAACTCCTCCCTCTGTTTGCTGATTGGACGGGTTAAAATGCCTCCTGAGACAAGCTCAATGGGATCAAATCCAGACTAGTACTGAAGGGAGATGATAATCCATCTGAAGTGCTAGGAAGGCTAGACCAGGCCAGCCCTCCCTCCTCTTCCTCTTTTTACCTCTCCTCTTCCTCCTCCCTCCTCGCTTCTGTCTTTTCCTCTCCTCCTCACTGTTTCCCTGTAAAATTATGTTAAGTACAGTCAGTACAGTTGACACAATTTGTAACATACAGTACTGTAATACATTTTACTGTCATTTTGAGACTGCTGTTTTGCTGTAAGGTTCTGCTGTACTGTACTATGTTGTACTGTGCTGTAATTTTTATTTCTTGGCATATTCCTCATTGAATTGCATTAATTTAGGTTTTATTTATTTATTATTTTTATCTTTAGTTTTGACATTTATTTAATAACAACCGATAGCACTGATAATACTGATGAGTAATTAAATAAGTGAAATGGCAAATAACTCAAAATTTCATAACAGCGTTTTTTAACATCTCACATTCCACATGAACACACACTCTCACATATACAAACAAACACACAGTTTTTTAACATTTCATATTCCACATAAACACACACTCTCACATATACAAACACCATTTTTTTAAATTTCACATTCCACATAAACACACACTCTCACATATACAAACAAACACACAGTTTTTTTAACATTTCACATTCCACATAAACACACACTCTCACATATACAAACACCATTTTTTTAAATTTCACATTCCACATAAACACACACTCTCACATATACAAACAAACACACAGTTTTTTAACATTTCACATTCCACATAAACACACACACTCACATATACAAACACCATTTTTTAACATTTCACATTCCACATAAACACACTCACATATACAAACAAACAGCGTGTTTTTTAACATTTCACATTCCACATAAACACACACTCACATATACAAACAAACACAGTTTTTTTTTACATTCTTCAGTTACTGTTTTTAAAATGATTTACGTGTTTCATGGAAAAACAAAACACTGTATTGGAAAAAGAACAGAGTAATGCCATTGTGAAGTCTGAAGTCTAAACTACAGGATGTGTTCATGAGGTCACTTGGTCACCACTAAGAGGCACACTGACACACCAATACTCCCTCACAAATACACCCACACACACATTCACATACAAACACAGCACTCTTGCATAAATATTTACATCTATGTACAGAACAAGTCTTATATATTTACATCTATGTACAGAACAGGTCTTATATATTTACATCTATGTACAGAACAGGTCGTCTCTTGTCCATAACAGATGTAACATTTGTCAGTTACTTCAGGCCCCCCAGTCCAGCCCAAGGACACAGAGGTTGCAGCTGTGAGCTGAACACACAGTTTGTGGCTCCCACCATGATGGCCAGATTGCTTAACTTGACACTCACACACTCATACTCACACACACACACACAGTCACACTCACATTCACACATTCACACACACTCTCACACATACACACACACACACTTACACTGACACTCACACACACACTCATACTGACACACTCACACAGTTACACTCACACTCTCACACTCACACTCACACACACACACACTCACACACAGTCACACTCACACGTGCCTGACCTGTTTTCAGTTGGCTGTAGTAAGATAAGAGAAGAGTAGTCACACTGTGACACTGCTAGCACTCAGGATGGTAAGTGAGGGTCCTGAAAAAGACAAGTGATAACCTACATTATTTTGAACCCAATCCATTTCTCATCCATGGACAACTCCACTATTACTGATTATTCAAATTAAGGTTTTTTTAAGTCTCTCACAGACACCACTGTGTTCATGAGGAGATGCCATGCTTTTAGGCTAGGTGTCCTTGGTCATTGTTTGATATCAAACATCAAACATCAGTTTGTCTTTAGATATATTCCTTTGTACAGTACAGATTTTGTGTGCAGTGAAAAGCAAAATGAAAGAACAACTGATTTGTACTTTTAAATACTTTAATCTCTCATCACTCAGAACATGTAACCAGGCTGTTCATGGCATTGTTTCTATGCTATTTGTGCTCTCCAGTGGATGTAAATGAAGAGGAAGAACACACTGACCAAGCATATTGAGTCTGTATGTGGACATTGAGGGTATGTATATGTTGAGTCTGTATGTGGACATTGAGTCTGTATGTGGACATTGAGTGTATGTATATGTTGAGTCTGTATGTGGACATTGAGTCTGTATGTGGACGTTGAGTCTGTATGTGGATGTTGAGTCTGTATGTGGACGTTGAGTCTTTATGTGGACATTGAGTGTATGTATATGTTGAGTCTGTATGTGGACATTGAGTCTGTATGTGGACGTTGAGTCTGTATGTGGACATTGAGTGTATGTATATGTTGAGTCTGTATGTGGACATTGAGTCTGTATGTGGACGTTGAGTCTGTATGTGGATGTTGAGTCTGTATGTGGACGTTGAGTCTGTATGTGGACATTGAGTCTGTATGTGGACATTGAGTGTATGTATATGTTAAGTCTGTATGTGGACATTGAGTCTGTATGTGGACATTGAGTCTGTATGTGGACGTTGAGTCTGTATGTGGACATTGAGTCTGTATGTGGACATTGAGTCTGTATGTGGATGTTGAGTCTGTATGTGGACGTTGAGTCTGTATGTGGACATTGAGTCTGTATGTGGACATTGAGTCTGTATGTGGATGTTGAGTCTGTATGTATATGTTGAGTCTGTATGTGGACGTTGAGTCTGTATGTGGACATTGAGTGTATGTATATGTTGAGTCTGTATGTGGACATTGAGTCTGTATGTGGACATTGAGTCTGTATGTGGACATTGAGTCTGTATGTGGACATTGAGTCTGTATGTGGACATTGAGTCTGTATGTGGATGTTGAGTCTGTATGTGGACATTGAGTCTGTATGTGGACGTTGAGTCTGTATGTGGACATTGAGGTCTGTATGTATATGTTGAGTCTGTATGTGGACATTGAGTCTGTATGTGGACGTTGAGTCTGTATGTGGACATTGAGTCTGTATGTGGATGTTGAGTCTGTATGTGGACATTGAGTGTGTGTATATATTGAGTCTGTATGTGGACGTTGAGTCTGTATGTGGACATTGAGTGTATGTATATGTTGAGTCTGTAAGTGGACATTGAGTCTGTATGTGGATGTTGAGTCTGTATGTGGACATTGAGTCTGTATGTGGACATTGAGTGTATATATATGTTGAGTCTGTATGTGGATCTTGAGTCTGTATGTGGATGTTGAGTCTGTATGTGGACATTGAGTGTATGTATATATTGAGTCTGTATGTGGACATTGAGTCTGTATGTGGACGTTGAGTCTGTATGTGGACATTGAGTGTATGTATATGTTGAGTCTGTAAGTGGACATTGAGTCTGTATGTGGACGTTGAGTCTGTATGTGGACATTGAGTGTATGTATATGTTGAGTCTGTATGTGGACATTGAGTCTGTATGTGGACATTGAGTGTATGTATATGTTGAGTCTGTATGTGGACATTGAGTCTGTATGTGGACATTGAGTGTATATATATGTTGAGTCTGTATGTGGACGTTGAGTCTGTATGTGGACATTGAGTCTGTATGTGGACATTGAGTGTATGTATATGTTGAGTCTGTATGTGGACATTGAGTCTGTATGTGGACATTGAGTCTGTATGTGAACATTGAGGGTATGTATATGTTGAGTCTGTATGTGGACATTGAGTCTGTATGTGGACATTGAGTGTATGTATATGTTGAGTCTGTATGTGGACATTGAGTCTGTATGTGGACATTGAGTGTATGTATATGTTGAGTCTGTATGTGCCTGGAATCGTCTCTTGCACCTCAATGTCTGCCTGGGTTGCTGGGACCTGGATCATAAATAGTAAGAGTTAAAAAATGAGTATAGACGGATATGACCTCACAAACTGAGTATAGACGGATATGACCTCACAAACTGAGTATAGACGGATATGACCTCACAAACTGAGTATAGACGGATATGACCTCACAAACTGAGTATAGACGGATATGACCTCACAAAATGAGTATAGACACATATGACCTCACAAAATGAGTATAGACACATATGACCTCACAAAATGAGTATAGACGGATATGACCTCACAAACTGAGTATAGACGGATATGACCTCACAAAAGAAAAAAGGAGTGCAGTGAGAAATGTGGGTCCACTTACAAAGTGCTGCTTGGAAGTTTGTGAACCCAAGATATATATCATCATAACCTCATAGCCATCCACTCTATATGTCTACACACATGAAATCTCCATATTGTAGTCATCCCAAACAATGGAGACAAAACACAAAACCATGAGGCATCTTCACTGCAAACAATCAAACACATGAATGAATTCATTGCCCCCATGTTTCACTCTAGACAGGGGGCATATTTCAGCATAATATGCTATATATTATGCAGCTTTCTTCCTCATTCAGACAAACTAATATTAATAATCACCTCAATCCACTCTGCTTTTACTTAGGCTAATTCAAATGTTAGATGTGTTTATGGCCATCCAAAGCAACAATATTTAATCTTCTAAACCAAAAGAATTTCTGTGAGGAGTAGACTGCTATTTGTAACCCAGACAACCAAGAAAATTACAAAATGGCAACGTAAACAATGCCAGACAACTATTAAAAGAAACAAATAGATGGACCATAAGGTTTCAGGTTGCCAACTGAAACTCATGGTATGGGGTGACGAGGTTATTGTGATGTTCAAGTGATGGACGTTAGCCTACTTCTAGTCCATGACCAGTTAGCTGAATTGTAGCATGGTAATCACTTGCACTAATAAAACCAAAAATTCACATTCTCTACATCCAAACTTTCTACATATAGTATGCTATAAACCATGATTAAGGGACACTGTTGAACACTAAATCAGTTTAGGTTAAACTGAAGTAACCTATTGTTGTATTTAATAGTCTAGAGAGACTATAAAAGTCTTCTATTAAACTGTCTCTGGTTGAGATGGTGTGGCTGCATATCATATCTGCAAGGGGCATGGCTAACATCCCAAAAAAGTTGGATTGGTTAATTGAACTTCACGGGATTCAGGGGCTTCACTGCTCTAAAACTGCCTGAGACAAAAATAATGTATTATTATTTAAGGATTTCAAGAATAAAATAATAATAATACCTACAAAATGGCAGGTGGGCTATATCAACAAACTGCACTATTTTAAGTTGAAAGTGCAATAGTGTAATACAGTGCAAAAGAGAAAATAAGTATAAGTTGCAATGAAGTATAAGTGCATTCTCTAGACCTGAACTAAGGAAGATTTTTATCTTCATTGGAGAGGGAGAAAGATACCATGTATTTGCTGTACTAGTGTAAAGGTAACACCTTAGCGATCCACTGCAGTTAGGGTGCTAGCCATTAAGCTAACTGGACAGACAGTTCACTTCAGTCTGGCTGGCTGTTTGCCGTATTTCCAGATACTGGAATGCTACTGGTGTAAATATACAACTGCATAACATACAACTCAATATTCCTGTTGAATAACAAAATAAACCAAACTCTCCAAATTCCACAGGACATTAGCTCTCAGCTTCTCAAGATGTATCAGAGAAACGAGCTCTGGATGAATTTCCAGTCTTGACGTCAACTGGCAAAACTACAGCAAAGTGGCAGTAGTAGCTCTTTGAGTCCAATAAGGTGGCAGTACATAAAATGTATTTTATTCCCACTTCACAAATATTACCCAGAATGCAATAATAACTGCAGGACTGTGCTGTAATGATGTATTGTGTTTTTTTTTTTGTTTTATTTAACAGCTCCTCCTCCTCTCCCCCTGCTCTCTTTCTCACCTCCTTCTCCTCTCCTCTTCTGTTTTCACCTCTCCTCCTCCTCCTCTCTTCTCTAATCCTCCTATTCCCCCTCCTTCTCCTCCTGACACCAGACCAGCCTTGGGTTGTATAACCCATCTGACACCAGACCAGCCTTGGGTTCCACCTCTGACACCAGACCAGCCTTGGGTTCTACCTCTGACACTACACCAGCCTTAGGTTCTATAACCCCTCTGACTCCAGATCCAGAGTCCTGCACAGGTTCGGTTGACCTGCAAATTTTGATGAAATGGGTGAAAAATGTTCTACTGTGCCATATACGGGTTTGGTTTGGGTCGGACGCAGGGAGAACACAGGTCTAATTCATTGGGCCGGACGCAGGGAGAACACAGGTCTAATTCATTTTTCAAAACTTCACATGCAAACAAGAATATTTGGAGCCTATTTTAGACACATCCATGATAAATGTATGCTTTCATATCGAGATGATGATTCTAGCGTTTAAAATCCAGTGTATCTGTGCCACAGTCTCACAGAACTCCACTTTAGGCCACACCTGCTTTCAGCACTGCATGGGAACAAGACTTCCATTGTGCTGAATAACCCTAACCCTTAGTCTATGTGCTGAATAACCCTAACCCTAATCCTAAACCTGTGTTCATTCAGGAGCAGAGGTGTCTAATCTAAATCACTAAACCAAATGCAAGATAGTCTAATACCATTGCATAGAAAATTATTCAGTCAGTGGAAAGATAACATAGGCCTATTGTATAGTCTGTCAAATTATTTTAGTTACACCACCAGTTAAGGATAGTTAGGAAGTGAGTATAGCAGGTCAGCAGGATAATGTCAGGGGTGGAGAGGGGGGTAGTAGAGGGTAGGTAGGTACAGGCTAAGTGCTAGGACAGGGGGGGTAGTAGAGGGTAGGTAGGTACAGGCTAAGTGCTAGGACAGGGGGGGTAGTGAGAATGGGTGGGGATATGGAAGTACAGCCTAAGTGCCGGTCATAAGGACATAAGGCGCTCTCTGAAGAGCTGGGTCTTCAGGACAGGGACGCCCTTGGCCTGGACACGTTTGGTAAGTCATTCCACCAGTGTGGAGCGACACATCAGAAGTCTGGACTGGATTATGGGATGGATGGATGATGCAATCCTTTGACAGTTGAAGTAGTCTGAACACTGTGTGTGATCAGCTTTTACATGACTTCCCATGAAGAACCAGGAGATTGGTGGCAATGTGCTTAAGTGTTATACATGTGAGAATGTAATTTGTGTGTGTGTGTGTGTGTGTGTGTGTGTGTGTGTGTGTGTGTGTGTGTGTGTGTGTGGTGATCTGGACAGGGAAAGGTTTTGAGATTAGGCTTGGAACAGGGCCATGTATAGAAGCAGGTACCATTTTTAACAACACACACACACACACACATACACATACACACACACACACACACACACACACACACACACACACATACACACACACACACACACACTTCTAATTGCACATGGAGAGGTGGATGTGTTGCTTATTATATCACCCCAACCCCCAGCTCATTATCTAAATGAAATGCTTCAGCCAAGACATCTGAAGCTAGACAAGCACTTGGATATAGGCGATATAGGATCACAGACACATTCTGTTTGCCAAATATGATGAAAAATACTAGTTCTCTGGCTTAGATGGAGGTCTGTTGGAAGAACCTAGTTAGTTTCTTTATTACCCTCAAACAAAAACGTCACAACACTAATAACAGACTGTTGGAGACGGTGTCAAACCAATGAGGCAAATCACCTGCATTTATTCTGGTCCTTCCCAGTTCTGACTAACTATTTAAAGTGTCCATCAGACTCTACAGGGGCTTTAAGAATTACTATTCCTTTTAGATTTGATAATCTGAATTACTATTCCTTTTAGATTTGATAATCTGAATTACTATTCCTTTTAGATTTGATAATC
>JAIFZK010000045.1:4652500-4655000 GCA_027481765.1 Tenualosa thibaudeaui
AGGCTTATCTGCAGTGACAGGCTAGTGTGTGTGTGTGTGTGTGTGTGTGTGTTTTCTATGAATATGTTGGTAAAATATGCCATGTTTCTGTTTGGGGGGTTAAATGCTAAAGCTGGATAAGTGAACTGTGTTATTTCTGCATCCCTGTTTGGATTAGTTAAGAGAATGAGGACTTCAGGCCTAATAGTAGTTTTACCTCTGGGTTCACTTAGCCAGGTTTACCACTGCTTGGAATTCCCCCAGTACAGGTCTGTCTGTTTGTGTGTAACATGTTTGTTTGTGTCTGTTTGTGTGTAACATGTTTGTTTGTGTCTGTTTGTGTGTTACATGTCTGTCTGTGTCTGTTTGTGTGTTACATGTTTGTGTCTGTTTGTGTGTTACATGTTTGTGTCTGTTTGTGTGTTACATGTTTGTTTGTGTCTGTTTGTGTGTTACATGTCTGTCTGTGTCTGTTTGTGTGTTACATGTGTGTGTCTGTTTGTCTGTTACATGTTTGTTTGTGTCTTTTTGTGTGTTACATGTTTGTTTGTGTCTGTGTGTTACATGTTTGTTTGTGTCTGTTTGTGTGTTACATGTTTGAGTCTGTTTGTGTGTTACATGTTTGTTTGTGTCTGTTTGTGTGTTACATGTTTGTTTGTGTTTCACATCTGTTATACTGTAGTATTGCCAGTTTGTTTCTGATAACGTTGTGTAAGTGTGTGTTTGTGTATTGTTTTGTGAATTTGGTCTTTATTGTGTGCATTTGTTAGTTGTGTGTCATTGCAAGTGTGTGTGTGTGTGTGTGTGTGTATTGACACTATGACAGCCTCACATGTGAGGAGCTTTGGTTGGTATGAGCATGTTAATTAGTTGTTAATTATTGTGTGCATTTATTGGTCATCGTGTGTTATTGTAAGTGTGTGTGTGTGTGCATTTATTGGTCATTGTGTGTTATTGTAAGTGCGTGTGTGTGCATTTATTGGTCATTGTGTGTTATTGTAAGTGTCTGTGTGTGTGTGTGTGTGTGTGTGTGTGCGCGCATTTAATGGTCATTGTGTGTTATTGTAAGTGTGTGTGTGTGTGCATTTATTGGTCATTGTGTGTCATTGTGAGTGTGTATGTGTGTGTGTGTGCATTTTTTGGTCATTGTGTGTTTTTGTAAGTGTGTGTGTGTGCGCATTTATTGGTCATTGTGTGTTTTTGTAAGTGTGTGTGTGTGTGCATTTATTGGTCATTGTGTGTTATTGTGAGTGTGTGTGTGTATTTATTGGTCATTGTGTGTTATTGTGAGTGTGTGTGTGTGCATTTATTGGTCATTGTGTGTTATTGTGAGTGTGTGTGCATTGAAACTGTGACAGGTGCGTGAGGTGCTTTGGTTCAAGGCAAGCATTGGGCTTGTGTGTGTAGGTGTGTGTGCATCGCTATGTGTGTTTGTGTTTGTGTGTTTTTGTGTGCATAGGCATATGTGTGTGTGTGTGTGTGTGTGTGTGTGTGTATGTGTGTGTGTGTGTATGCGCATAGGCATGTGTGTGCATGTGTGTGTGTTTGTGTGTGTATGTGTTTGTGTGTGTATGTGTTTGTGTGTGTGTGTGTGTTTGTGTGTGTGTGTCTGTGTATATAGGTGTGTGTGTAAGTGTGCATAGGCATGTGTGTGTTTGCATGCGGATGCACGCGTGAGCTTTACAATGTGACATGTTTACACAGGTTTCACTGGTCCGTGTGTGTGTATGTGTGTGTGCATGTGCATGTGTGCGCGTGTGTGTGTGTGTGTGTTTTTGTGTTTGCATGCTAAGACAGCTGACACGTGTACTGTAATTTGTGGTTTTTTCATAAGAGTTATATTTTCACCATTACCTTACTGTCTCTTGTGTGTGTGTGTGTGTGTGTGTGTGTGTGTGTGTGTGTGTGTTTTGTCATGCATATTTTAGACGCTGGGGCCTGAGTTTGTAAGAATGAGCGATGAGCCGCCCATCACCCTAGAGCTGCCAGGATCTATTGTGGTAACCATGATGTCACTTCCTGTTTGGCTGTCTGCCGCTCTCTGTCTTCCCCTTCTTTTACTCATCTCTCTCTCTCTCTGTCTATCGTTTCTCTCTCTCTCCATCGTTTTTCTCTCTCTCTCTCTCTATCTCTCTGTCCATTGTTTCTATCTCTCTCTCTGTCTGTCCATCGTTTTTCTCTCTCTCTCTATCTCTCTGTCCATTGTTTCTATCTCTCTGTCTCTGTCCATCGTTTTTCTCTCTCTCTCTATCTCTCTGTCCATCGTTTCTCTCTCTCTCTCTGTCCATCGTTTCTCTCTCTCTGTCCATCGTTTCTCTCTCTCTCTCTGTCCATCGTTTCTCTCTCTCTCTATGTCTATCGTTTCTCTCTCTCTCCATCGTTTTTCTCTCTCTCTCTCTCTCTCTCTATCTCTGTCCATTGTTTCTATCTGTCTGTCTCTGTCCATCGTTTCTCTCTCTCTCTATCTCTCTGTCCATCGTTTCTCTCTCTCTCTATCTCTCTGTCCATCGTTTTTCTCTCT
>JAIFZK010000045.1:4662500-4665000 GCA_027481765.1 Tenualosa thibaudeaui
ACACACACACACACACACTTGATTTGCTTGTACTTGGCAGACACCCCCACACGCACACCTCCAGAGAGGGAGATCATCTGTGTCACCCTGAAGAAGGACCCCAAACTTGGCTATGGTGAGAGCACACACACACACACACACACACACACACACACACACACACACGCACACACACACACACATTACAGCTTCGCTAGAACATTGCACCAACATTACAGAGAGACGACAGCATCACACATGGCCTAAAACCACACTAGAACATGACACAGCATCACAGGGGCCTAAAAACACACTAGAACATGACACAGCATCACATGGGTCTAAAAACACACTAGAACACGTCACAGCATCACAGGGGTCTAAAACCACACTAGAACATGACACAGCATTACAGGGGCCTAAAACCACACTAGAACATGACACAGCATCACATGGGTCTAAAAACACACTAGAACACGTCACAGCATCACATGGGTCTAAAAACACACTAGAACATGACACAGCATCACAGGGGTCTAAAAACACACTAGAACACGTCACAGCATCACAGGGGTCTAAAAACACACTAGAACACGTCACAGCATCACAGGGGTCTAAAACCACACTTGAACACGACTCCATGACTAGAAGCTCCATTTTAATACCTGAGTATCATTAAACTTTAATATTCTTGCATTTTGTGTAATGTACAACATACGTTGCACAAAAGTTTGTGTCTGTCTGTCTGTGTGTGTGTGTGTGTGTGTGTGTGTGTGTGTGTGTGTGTGTGTGTGTGTGTGTGTGTGTGTGTGTGTGTGTGTGTGTCTAGGTTTTGTAATAGTGGGGGAGGATAACACAGGCAAGCTGGATCTGGGCATCTTCATTGCCTCCATTATTCCTGATGGCCCTGCTGACAGAGACGGACGAATCAGACCAGGTAGACTCTCATAGCATGGAGCACGCACAAGATGTCTGCGTGTGTGTTTGTGTGTACGTGTTTCATGATTATTTGTGTTTATGTATGTGGCGTGTGTGTGTGTATGGTGTGTGTGTGTGTGTGTGTGTGTGTGTGTGTGTGTGTGTGTGTGTGTGTGTGTGTGTGTGTGTGTGTGTGTGAGTGTGTGTGTGTGTATGTGTGTGTGTGTGTATGTGTGTGTGTGTGTGTGTGTGTGTGTATGTGTGTGTGTGTGTGTGTGTGTGTGTGTGTGTGTGTGTGTGTGTGTGTGTGTGTGTGTGTGTGTGTGTGTGTGTGTGTGTGTGTTAGGTGGCCGTCTGATCTCTCTGAATAAGATCAGTCTGGAGGGGGTGAGTTTCACTGCAGCCGCTGCCATTCTACAGAACAGCCCAGAGGAGGTGGAACTTATTGTGTCACAACCCAAGCGTATGTTATCCCTCTCTGTCTCTCTCTTTCACACACACACACACACACACACACACACACATACACACACATCTCTGTCACACATCTGTCACCTCTCTGTCTCTCTCTCTCGCTCACACACACACACACACACATAGCCTCATTCTCTTATTGTGTGTGTGTGTGTGTGTGTGTGTGTATACAGAGAACCTGCAGGACAGTAAGATATCTATAATGGGAGGTGGGGGCCTGGTCCTTGAGCGGACCTATGACTCCCAGACAACCCTGAGTTCTGACTACCGGCCAGGAGTGGAGGAACTGAAGGAGGCCTTGACCACCCTCCTCACTCCCAAAGCGGCCCGCCGCCTCCACGTGCCTGTAGTGCGCATACTGGACACACAGGTACACACACACACACACACACACACACACACACACACCTAGATAGAACAACATGAACCTGGGCCCGGTTGTTCAAAAGTTATCTGGTCAGATTTCAGATAATGGATTGGAACAAATCTTGAAAATGGATTGTTCCAAGGAAAAGATTGGATCTTGAAATGGGATTAGATCATGTAATACAATCTTGTTTTTGATCTGACTGAACTTTTCGGTAGTAGTAGGATTCATTTGAGCCAAAAAAAGTATTTGTAATTAAAGAATTTGTAATTATTCACTTGTTGTGCATCAAATTTCGTGGACTGAGATGGACTGAGATGGACTGAGATGTGTTTGGATTGTATCATTGTGCTGTTTTCTGTGTGTTCAGATTGTACGTAACATTTTAATTAGTAGAGGCATTGTGAGGTGCAGTCCTATTCATAATCACCAGTAAATCACATGATTAGGGTGATCCAATCTAAACCATAAAAGTCAGATGGACCTAATCCTGGATAGCAGATTGAGGGATTTCTAAATGTGGATCAGTTTGATCTGGAATAAACTGTCTGAACAACTGGCCCTGATGATCACTAATCCTTCTGATTCATTTGTTTTTACATCTGTGTGTGTGTGTGTGTGTGTGTGTGTGTGTGTGTGTGTGTGTGTTTAGGATAGCTGGTCACGCTGCTCTTCCATGTCTAACCTGCGTGCCCCAGAAACTCTGTGTGTGGAGCTGAGAAAGATTAATGGCAGTCTGGGCATCAGTGTAGCGGTTAGTCT
>JAIFZK010000045.1:4670000-4672500 GCA_027481765.1 Tenualosa thibaudeaui
ATCTTGCAGTCGTTAGTGTAGAGGAGACTGTACCCCACCCTGAGGAGAGTCAGTGTGTGTATGATCTTGCAGTCGTTAGTGTAGAGGAGACTGTATCCCACCCTGAGGAGAGACTGTGGAAGACAACCATTGAGTTTTACTCTTTGTCATCTGTTGGTTAAAAATTCTATAATCCAGCTCGCCAGATTACTTTTAGGATTAAATTCTGATAACAGTTCCCAGACTAACATGTGGCTGGATAGTGTGTGTTTGTGTGTGTTTTGTGACAGGACTTCTGTTAGGGTCAAAGGTCACTGTTTTCTACTACACCTCCTCCTCTCTCCCTCTTTCTCTCTTTTCACATCTACTGTATTCGTTCTTTCTGTTTTTCTTACTGGAGTCCTTGGCCTCCTCACTCTACATCTTGAAACTGTGTGTGTGTGTGTGGTAACCTGGGTGTTGTTCATTCAGTGCTACTGTAGTGAGGACACTCTGCCTCAGACTCCATGTGTGTGTGGATTTGTCTATGTGGGAATAAGTCAGGAAGGCAGATTACATGTAAGGTAGTGTCAATATGCACATGCATATGTGTGTGTGTGTGTGTGTTTGTGCGGATGTTGGGTGTATGGGTGTGGGGGTGTTGGTTTTGACGAGTATGTGTGTGTGTGTGTGTAGGCTGTGACTTTGCTATTGGAGCGGGAGCTCCCTGTTGTCTTGGATACATCAACCCCATCCTCTACTCTGGAGAGGCAGGCGTCTCCGTCTCCGTCTCTAAGCGCCAGCTCCTCTTCCTCGCTCCGCCGTGATATCACCATGGAAACCACCTCCAGCGGCAGGCCCAAGGACTACAACTTTGCATCTGATGGTAAGAAACAAGGTGTGTGTGTGTGTGTGTGTGTGTGTGTGAGTGCATTACATTTACATTCAAGCATTTAGCAGATGCCTTTATCCAAAGTGACGTACATTTGTCACTACCAATTGTTCAAGGCCAGTCTCCTCTAGAGCAACTTGCTCAGGGGCACAATGGTGGCAGTTGGGATTCGACCCCACAACTTTTCAGGCTACTTGCACGTTAGCCAGGTTCCTTAACTGCTACGGTACCACTGCCCTACAGTGTGTGTGTGTGTGTGTGTGTGTGTGTGTGTGTGTGTGTGTGTGTGTGTGTGTGTGTGTGTGTGTGTGTGTGTGTGTGTGTGTGTGTGTGTGTGTGTGTGTGTGCACGTGTTTCATCCCTCTTCTCTCCCTCTCTCTCTCTCCCTCTCTCTCTCTCCCTCTCTCTCTCAGAGACCACCCAGGAGGTGTTCTTGCGGAGGAGTGTTAGCGGTTTGGGTTTTAGCTTCATGGTGTGTGATGTGTCGTCTCCTCCTGGTCGCCGCGGGGGCAGTGTGGTTCGCATCAAACGTCTGTTTCCCGGGCAACCGGCCGAGGAGAGCGGGCTCCTGCAGGAGGGGGATGTCATCCTCGCCGTCAACGGCCAATCACTAAAGGGTGTGCCATACCAGGTGCTGTCAATCAAATCTGTTGCCACACCTCTGTGTAGCGTACCTGTGTGTGTATACCATCTTAACCACACTCACCATCTGGCTATATGACCACCATAGCAAGATTTCAAAGTAAAGTGCTAGTTTATTAATGTGTGTGTGTATGTTTCTGTGTGTGTGTGTGTGTATGTGTGTATGTCTGTGTGTGTGTGTGTGTATGTTTCTAGAAAGTTCTTCTGATGCTCAGAGGAGCCTGTGATGAGGTGCGACTGAGCATTTGCAGACCCCCACCTGGCATCCTTCCTGATATGGACACATACTCACTGGTGAGAACACACACACACACACACACACACACACACACAGACACACATAGCCAAGCACACCTACACACACCCACACACACACATACATATGTACACACACACACACAGACACACATATACATATACACAGTGCTAAACTGTATGTTCTGCAGTTATAGTTGAGAGTGGGGTGTGTGACCTCCAGTTGGGTTGTGTGTGTTTGCTGTGGAGTATATGAAGGGTGTCTGTCTAGGGCATCTCCTGTGGATATGGTTGAGTGTGTGTGTGTGTCCCATATGAGTTATCTGGTTGAGTGTGTGTATGTCCCCCATATGAGTTATCTGGTTGAGTGTGTGTGTGTCCCATATGAGTTTTCTGGTTGAGTGTGTGTGTGTATGTCCCCTATATGAGTTATCTGGTTGAGTGTGTGTGTGTGTCCCATATGAGTTATCTGGTTGAGTGTGTGTATGTCCCCCATATGAGTTATCTGGTTGAGTGTGTGTGTGTCCCATATGAGTTTTCTGGTTGAGTGTGTGTGTGTATGTCCCCTATATGAGTTATCTGGTTGAGTGTGTGTGTGTGTCCCATATGAGTTATCTGGTTGAGTGTGTGTATGTCCCCCATATGAGTTATCTGGTTGAGTGTGTGTGTGTCCCATATGAGTTTTCTGGTTGAGTGTGTGTGTGTATGTCCCCTGTATGAGTTATCTGGTTGAGTGTGTGTGTGTGTGTGTCC
>JAIFZK010000045.1:4680000-4687500 GCA_027481765.1 Tenualosa thibaudeaui
CACACACACACACACACACACACACAACCCCGCTCTCTCTCACGGACGGCTCAGAGCAGGAGACAGACTCATTATAGTTCTCACACACACACACACACACACACACACACACACACAACCCCGCTCGCTCTGACGGACGGCTCAGAGCAGGAGACAGACTCATTATAGTACGCACACACACACACACACACACACACACACACACACACAAACCCGCTCGCTCTGACGGACGGCTCAGAGCAGGAGACAGACTCAATATATAACGCACACACACACACACACACACACACACACACCCCGCGCTCTGACGGACGGCTCAGAGCAGGAGACAGACTCATTATAGTAGCACACACACACACACACACACACACACACACACACACCCCGCTCGCTCTGACGGACGGCTCAGAGCAGGAGACAGACTCATTAGTACGCACACACACACACACACACACACACACACACACACACAGGCCCTCTGACGGACGGCTCAGAGCAGGAGACAGACTCATTATAGTACGCACACACACACACACACACACACACACCCCCGCTCGCTCTCACGGACGGCTCAGAGCAGGAGACAGACTCATTATAGTACGCACACACACACACACACACACACACACACAACCCCGCTCGCTCTGACGGACGGCTCAGAGCAGGAGACAGACTCATTATAGTGCACACACACACACACACTCACCCACTCCCCCCCGCTCTGACGGACGGCTCAGAGCAGGAGACAGACTCATTATAGTACGCGCACACACACACACACACACACACACACACACACACACACACACAACCCCGCTCGCTCTGACGGACGGCTCAGAGCAGGAGACAGACTCATTATAGTACGCACACACACACACACACACACACACACACACACACATCCCGCCGCTCCGACGGACGTCTCAGAGAAGCAGACAGACTCATTATACCACACACACACACACACACACACACACAACCCCGCTCGCTCTGACGGACGGCTCAGAGCAGGAGACAGACTCATTATAGTACGCGCACACACACACACACACACACACACACAACCCCGCTCGCTCTGACGGACGGCTCAGAGCAGGAGACAGACTCATTATAGTAAGAGAACACACACACACACACACACACACACACACCCCCGCTCGCTCTGACTGACGGCTCAGAGCAGGAGACAGACTCATTATAGTACGCACACACACACACACACACACACACACACACACACACACAACCCCGCTCGCTCTGACGGACGGCTCAGAGCAGGAGACAGACTCATTATAGTACGCACACACACACACACACACACACACACACACTCGCTCTCACGGACGGCTCAGAGCAGGAGACAGACTCATTATAGTACGCACACACACACACACACACACACACACAACCCCGCTCGCTCTGACGGACGGCTCAGAGCAGGAGACAGACTCATTATAGTACGCACACACACACACACACACACACACACACACACACACACACACACACACACAACCCCGCTCGCTCTGACGGACGGCTCAGAGCAGGAGACAGACTCATTATAGTACGCACACACACACACACACACACACACACACAACCCCGCTCGCTCTGACGGACGGCTCAGAGCAGGAGACAGACTCATTATAGTACGCACACACACACACACACACACACACACACACACACACACACCCCGCCGCTCTGGACGGACGGCTCAGAGCAGGAGACAGACTCATTATAGAACACACACACACACACACACAAACACACACCGCTCGCTCTGACGGACGGCTCAGAGCAGGAGACAGACTCATTATAGTACGCACAAACACACACACACACACAACCCCGCTCGCTCTGACTGACGGCTCAGAGCAGGAGACAGACTCATTATAGTACGCACACACACACACACACACACACACACACACACAACCCCGCTCGCTCTGACGGACGGCTCAGAGCAGGAGACAGACTCATTATAGTACGCACACACACACACACACACACAACCCCGCTCGCTCTGACGGACGGCTCAGAGCAGGAGACAGACTCATTATAGTACGCACACACACACACACACACACACACACACACACAACCCCGCTCGCTCTGCCGCACGGCTCAGAGCACGAGACAGACGCATCTTTTTCCTCACACACACACACACACACACACACACAACCCCGCTCGCTCTGACGGACGGTTTAGAGCAGGAGACAGACTCATTATAGTATGCACACACACACACACACACACACACACACACACAACCCCGCTCGCTCTGACGGACGGCTCAGAGCAGGAAACAGACTCATTATAGTACGCACACACACACACACACACACACACACACACACCCCGCTCTGGACGGACGGCTCAGAGCAGGAGACAGACTCATTATAGTACGCACACACACACACACACACACACACACACACACACCAACGCCGCTCTGACGGAGCAGGAGACAGACTCATTATAGTACACACACACACACACACACACACACACACACACACACACACACCCGCCGCTTCTGACGGACGGCTCAGAGCAGGAGACAGACTCATTATAGTACGCACACACACACACACACACACACACACCCGCCGCTCTGACGGACGGCTCAGAGCAGGAGACAGACTCATTATAGTACGCACACACACACACACACACACACACACAACCCCGCTCGCTCTGACGGACGGCTCAGAGCAGGAGACAGACTCATTATAGTACGCACACACACACACACACACACACACAACCCCGCTCGCTCTGACGGACGGCTCAGAGCAGGAGACAGACTCATTATAGTACGCGCACACACACACACACACACACACACATATAAAAACGCACACACACACACACACATATAAAAACGCACACACAGACACACTGTCACTCACCGTATTAAAAAAGAAGGAAAGGATAAAAGAAAATTGTTTTTTTTACAGATTTGAAAATTACAATCAAATCAAATGAAATCCAAAAACTCTCTGTGTCTCTTACACACACACACCCTTAGTGAGCAGCTCGTCCTCTGCCTCCCGACAGGTGAATGGCCACAATGTGACAGCGGTGACAGATGACATGGCAATGAGCATCCTTCGCTCGTCGTCACGGAAACTGGTGATGGTTTTGGGCCGGGCTGTCCAGAATCTTATAGCTCCTCCCCCTCCTGACAGCCTACCAGATATTACCCTGCACAAGACACCCAGTGGCCAACTAGGTGTGTGTGTGTGTGTGTGGTTCAGTGTTTACGTAAGTGTGTATGTGCTTGTGCAACATAATTCTTAATAGTGGATTAATATATAATGTATAGTAATAATAGTTTAAGTTGAAGACCTAGACTAACCTAGATGCATAAAAAGTGTCAATAGGTCAGCGTGAGGCTAACTGTGTGTGTGTGTGTGTGTGTGTTCTGTTGGAAGGGATCAAGCTGACGGGGGGCATTGGGAGCCGCTGGCAGGGTGTGTATGTTCTGGAGGTGATTCCAAACTCCCCGGCTGGTGAGGAGGGCAGCCTGCAGCCTCAGGATAAGATCCTCTACATCAGCGGCAGGTGCACCATGGGAATGACTCTGGAGGACGCTGTTAAGGCCTGCGAGAACGCCACACGCAAAGTCAAACTCAAGGCTCTCAGGTGTGTGTGTGTGTACTATATGAGGGCTATATGAGGGGCTATATGAGGGGTTGGGCTATATGAGGGGTTGGGCTATATGAGGGTTGGGCTATGAGGGCTATATGAGGGTTGGGCTATATGAGGGCTATATGAGGGTTGGGCTATATGAGGTTGGGCTATATGAGGGCTATATGAGGGTTGGGCTATGAGGGCTATATTAGGGGTTTGGCTATATGTGGGGTTGGGATATATGAGGGCTATATGAGGGGCTATATGAGGGGCTATATGAGGGGTTGGGCTATATGAGGGTTGGGCTATATGAGGGGCTATATGAGGGTTGGGCTATATGAGGGGTTTGGCTATATGAGGGGCTATATGAGGGCTATATGAGGGGTTGGGCTATATGAGGTTTGGGCTATATGAGGGGTTGGGCTATATGAGGGGCTATATGAGGGGTTGGGCTATATGAGGGGTTGGGCTATATGAGGGGCTATATGAGGGGCTATATGAGGGCTATATGAGGGTTGGGCTATTTGAGGGGTTGGGCTATATGAGGTTTGGGCTATATGAGGGGTTGGGCTATATGAGGGGTTGGGCTATATGAGGGGCTATATGAGGGTTGGGCTATATGAGGGGCTATATGAGGGGTTGGGCTATATGAGGGGCTATATGAGGGGTTGGGCTATATGAGGGCTATATGAGGGGTGGGCTATATGAGGGGCTATATGAGGGGTTGGGCTATATGAGGGCTATATGAGGGGCTATATGAGGGTTGGGCTATATGAGGGGTTGGGCTATATGAGGGCTATATGAGGGGCTATATGAGGGTTGGGCTATATGAGGGGCTATATGAGGGTTGGGCTATATGAGGGGTTGGGCTATATGAGGGGCTATATGAGGGTTGGGCTATATGAGGGGTTGGGCTATATGAGGGGTTGGGCTATATGAGGGCTATATGAGGGGCTATATGAGGGTTGGGCTATATGAGGGGCTATATGAGGGGCTATATGAGGGGTTGGGCTATATGAGGGGCTATATGAGGGGCTATATGAGGGTTGGGCTATATGAGGGGCTATATGAGGGGTTGGGCTATATGAGGGGCTATATGAGGGGTTAGGGTTTTATGAGGAGCCTCTTTCTCATCCTCCTCCTCACCTCTCATCACTGATTTCGGTTAACCACACCACGTTGTCTGTCTCCCTCTTTTTGTTGCGGTCCTGAGCCGGCCGTAACAACAGTGTAAGAAGAGTTTTGAGAATCTTGTTGAGACAAGTGTGAAAATGATTGACAGCAAAAACTGCAAGTGTGCTGCTTAGAATCACAGGTGTGAAAGTTGTATAGAATTGTGCTTGAGGATGCTATGGTAACAGGAATGCAATGACAGCGATGCTATGGTAACAGGGATGCTATGGTAACAGGGATGCTATGGTAACAGGGATGCTATGGTAAAAGGAGAAGTGCAGCTTACTGTAGTGCAAAGATGTGTTTCTGTGTCTAATACTTTGGATGTGTTGGTGTGTCTAATACTTTGGATGTGTTTCTGTGTCTAATACTTTGGATGTGTTTCTGTGTCTAATACTTTGGATGTGTTGGTGAAGTGTTGGAAGAATATCTTAGTCCTGGTGCAGGTTCTGTGTCTGGTAACCGGCATAAATACAGGCAATACAATATAGTAATGTCAATAGAACTGTGTGAAGAACTGTGTAAAAATAAAAAAAGTGTGTGTGTGTGTGCCTACATCCATGTATTAATCAAGAGGTCCTTTATCCCACTTTGTTACAGAGAGGATCAACCTGTGACACCAAAGGCAAAGTGGAACGGTGTGTATGTGTGTTAGATGTGTGTGTTTGTGTGTGTGTATGTGTGTTAGATGTGTGTGTGTGTGTGTGTGTATGTGTGTTAGATGTGTGCGTGTGTGTTAGATGTGCGCGTGTGTGTGTGTGTGTATGTGTGTTAGATGTGTGCGTGTGTGTGTTTGTGTGTGTGTGTGTGTGTGTGTAGCTGTATTAGATGTGTGCGTGTGTGTATGTGTGTTAGATGTGTGTGTGTGTTTGTGTGTGTGTGTGTGTGTGTGTGTAGCTGTATTAGATGTGTGCATTTGTGTATGTGTGTTAGATGTGTGCGTGTGTGTGTTTGTGTGTGTGTGTGTGTGTATATGTATTAGATTTGTGAGAGTGTGTATGTGTGTTAGATGTGTGCGTGTGTGTGTTTGTGTGTGTGTGTGTGTGTGTAGCTGTATTAGATGTGTGCATGTGTGTATGTGTGTTAGATGTTGGGTGTGTGTGTTTGTGTGTGTGTGTGTGTGTGTAGCTGTATTAGATGTGTGCGTGTGTGTATGTGTGTTAGATGTGTGCGTGTGTGTGTTTGTGTGTGTGTGTGTGTGTGTAGCTGTATTAGATGTGTGCGTGTGTGTATGTGTGTTAGATGTGTGTGTGTGTGTGTGTGTGTGTGTGTGTGTGTAGCTGTATTAGATGTGTGCATGTGTGTATGTGTGTTAGATGTGTGCGTGTGTGTGTTTGTGTGTGTGTGTGTGTGTGTAGCTGTATTAGATGTGTGCATGTGTGTATGTGTGTTAGATGTGTGCGTGTGTGTGTTTGTGTGTGTGTGTGTGTGTGTAGCTGTATTAGATGTGTGCATGTGTGTATCTGTGTTAGTTGTGTGTGTGTGTGTATCTGTGTTATATATGTGTGTGTGTTTATCTGTGTTAGATGTGTGTGTGTATGTATTAGATGTGTGTGTGTGTATCTATTGCAGAAAGATTGTAGTGTGTGTAAGTGTCTATGTGTGTATGCACAGTATATTGAGATAATGAGGAATGGTGTGTGTGTGTGTGTGTGTGATTTTCAGGTCTGTTTGATTGGAAGAAAGAGAGGCGTTTTTTCCCCCGCTTTGAGGATCCCATGCCACCCGATCCTGAACATTTTTCAGAAGAAGGTGTGTGTCTGTGTATTAATGAATGTGTGTGTGCATGACAGCGTGTGTGTGTGTGTGTGTGCGTGCGCGCGTGTGTGCGTGTGCGTGTGTGTGTGTGTGTGTCAGTGCTGATTAATAATTACTGAGGTTTTAGACCTCCACTTCACACTCAGGTGTTGTGGTTGCCATAGTAATGCCCCTGTGGGGGGTTGTGGGCGGGGTCTGGAGAGATGAACCTTTTCACCTGTCCAAGGTTGTCAGCGCAGCATGTGTGTGTATTTGTATGTGTGTGTGTGTGTGTCCATGTGTCTGTGTGTATTCTGTGGCATCTTTTCACAATATGGCCGAAGAGGACCAGGGTGAGCTTTTTGTAATTTGTGCGTGTGTGTGTATGTATATGTGGATGTTATTGTGTGTGTGTGTGGTTGGATGTGTACATGTGCAGTTTTTAGACTGTTTTTAGTGCATATACAATAAGGGCTGTCAGCTGTGTGTGTGTGTGTGTGTGCATGAGAGAAAGGTGTCTTTGTATGTGTTTGTGTGTGTGTGTGTATGTTTGTGCATGAATGTGTGAGTTTACAAGTATTTTTAAGTATAAGTATATTACAAGTCTCCACTCTCTCTCTGTCACTCTTCTACTCTTTCTCTCTCCCTCTCTCTCTCCCTCCCCCCCCCCCCCTCTCTCTTCCTCTCTCTCCCTCTTTCTTTCTCTCTTCTACTCTAGTGAGACCAGAGAGATATGAGGTGTGTTTTAGACCACAGCCATCAGCCCCCTCACAACAGGAGGTAAGGGTGGTGTGTGTGTGTGTGTGTGTGTGTGTGTGTGTGTGTGTGTGTGTGTGTGTGTGTGCATGTGCAAGTGCAAGTCTAAGTGCATGTCCCTGGGTCAAAGGAGAATAAAATGATGGATGATGAAACAACACTACTGCAGACATTGGCTGAACTAAACTGAAT
>JAIFZK010000045.1:4690000-4695000 GCA_027481765.1 Tenualosa thibaudeaui
TCTTCTCTTTCTTTGTTTTTTTGTTTTTGTTATTAGTTAGTTTGTTGTTGAAGATTGTTGGTTAGTTTACGTTCTTTTTTTTTTTTGTAACCTGGGCGTCTGTCTCCCTTCCTTGGGAGTATGGCTGGCCCAGGTGTGTATCTCGGTTTCCTAACACGGCGTCATGCTGTTAAAATAGCATCGACTGCCAGTGTAGAGGAGGTTTCTTTGGCTGCCGGATCGATGGTTGGCCATTCGAATATCATTTCTGCAGCGCGTATGAATAATGCTATAGTGTTATTTCTGAAAACGTTTGATTTAGCGGATGAGTTGATTGAACGCGGGCTAGTGGTTGGTGATGCTTTCATCCATGTTCTTCCCCTCTCAACTCCAGCCAAGAAAGTTATTTTGTCAAATGTGCCCCCTTTTATGAATGACGAAGGACTGGAACAAGCCTTGTCTCGTTACGGTAGATTAGTGTCTACTATTAAAAAGATACCGCTTTCAACCAATTCACCATTACTGAAACACGTAGTGTCCTTTCGGCGTTTTGTCTACATCATTCTTAAAGATAACAGAGATGATCTAGATTTGGTCTTGAACATTAATGTGGACAGCTTCAATTGCACTGTTTTTGTAACAACAAGTGGGTTGAAATGTTTCGGCTGTGGTCAAAACGGACATCTTGTCCGTGCCTGCCCCGCGAAACGTGCAAACACAGAAACCGGGACAGGTACAGGCCTACCCTCTGCTAGTGAAGTGGAAGCTGTCGTTGATGGGACGAGTGCAACGACTATGGAAAGTGTGGCTCAAAAACAGCCGGCTGTTTCACATGGTGACATAGCAGGGGGAGCTTCGACCTCAAGTGAAGCCCGGACTGTTGATAAAATCGGTGGTAGTGTTTCTCTCGAGAGTAATGCAGTGGGCAACGCGGAAGCGGAATGCAC
This sequence comes from Tenualosa thibaudeaui, assembly GCA_027481765.1. Taxonomy (NCBI): domain Eukaryota; kingdom Metazoa; phylum Chordata; class Actinopteri; order Clupeiformes; family Clupeidae; genus Tenualosa; species Tenualosa thibaudeaui. Next base: position 4,690,927 of record JAIFZK010000045.1, read on the forward strand.
AGATAGCTCGCAGAACACAGACTCTGCAGCCATTGATGCACTCGACATCTGTGATGATTCCGTTTTGGAGACGGGTGAAGAAATATTTAAAGTACCGTCTCAAAAAAGAAAGCAGAAAACCAAATCAGTGAAAACAAGAAAAGCAAAAAAGGCTGAAGGTCTGGTTGATGTTCCTGCGAGTGCAACTGATGAGAGTGAAAGTGAATTGTCCGATTGTAGCGTTACTTGCAGCCTACCGCTGAGTGGCTATATAAACCGCTCATACACTGTGGAAGTCATCAAAACTTTTTTAGTAAACACAAAACATGCTAGGAATGTTAGTATTGATGATCATTTCCCCGATGTTGAACAGTTTATAGAAAAAAACTAAACAGTTCATGAGTGAGGGCAGTTTTACTGAGCAAGAAGGTTACCGACTAAAGAAAATGCTGACCAAGCTTAATGTTTTACTGAGCAACGATGCCTAGTTTTTTATGCTGTTGTATATCCTGGGGTACTTTTTCTTCTTCTTAATGGGTGAAATTTGTGTGGCGTCTCTTAACCTAAACGGAGCTAGGGAGGGAGGTAAAAGGGCTGCCATTTTTGAAACAATGAGACTGAAAAGGGTTCATGTTTTACTAGCCCAGGAAACTCATACTGATCTTTGTAATGCAGCTGATTGGGCAAGGGAATTTGATGGGCTTCCCGTTTTAAGTCACAACACATCCACCAGTGGGGGAGTTGCAATATTGTTTTCCAGAAGTTTTACCCCAATCTCCTATGACGTTGAGGAGATTATTAAAGGTAGACTTCTAAAGGTTAGAGCCCTTTTTGAAAATAATTTCTTTGTTTTTATTTGCATTTGTGCACCTACTTCAGCCACTGAAAGAATGCTTTTTTTAGATTCGCTAAATGATACTTTAAGTAAATGTGATCCTGAGGATGTTTTACTCTTGGGAGGAGACTTCAACTGTACAGAACTTTTATGTGACAGGAACCATGCAACAGCAACAGCAACCCATATGCCTTCCCGCAGAAGGCTCATAGAATTAATAAATTCCAACGACCTTGTTGATATTTGGAGGATTTTCCATCATGGTCAGAGACAGTACACTTGGTGTCATTCTTTTAATAACTCACCGTCGCAGGCAAGACTCGACAGATTTTATTGTTTTGAGCATCAACTCAGTCTTTTGAAAAACTGCTCTATTTTACCTGTTGGTTTTTCCGACCATAGTTTGGTTACTTGTTTTGTTTTTCTCAACTCAATCAAACCAATGAGTGCTTACTGGCATTTTAATAGTAACCTTTTAGTTGATAATCATTTTAGAGAAGTCTTTACTTTTTTTTGGATAGATTTTAGGAATACAAGGTCATCATATAAGACTTTGCAGAAGTGGTGGGACTGTGGCAAGATACAAATAAAACAGTTGTGTCAACAGTATACGGCCTATGTCACAAAAGACTTAACTCAGTCTATGAAGAACTTGGAGGACGATATAATTGAGCTCCAACACTTGGTTAACCAGAGTGCTGATCAGGACCACATAGAAAATCTCCCTGACCGACATAAGATCATGGAGACCCATATCGATCCTCTGTACAGATTATAAATTACTATCCAAAGTTTTGGGAAATAGACTGAGTAAAGTTTTAGATGAGGTGATCCATCCTGACCAAACCTACTGCGTGCCTGGAAGATCAATTCAAAATAACATTTCCTTTATCAGAGATGTTTTTGATTTAGGTAAGCTGATGGAGCTAAATTTTGGTTTGGTGTCAGTTGACCAAGAAAAAGCCTTTGATAGAGTTGAACACAGCTATCTATGGAATAATCTGGCTGCGTTTGGATTCTGCCAAGAATTTATTGATAAAATAAGAGTTTTGTATTGTTGTATTTTGTAGAGTTTTGTTTTGTAGTGACATAGAAAGTATACTGAAGGTCAATGGTGGCTTGTGTGCGCCTTTTAAAGTTAAAAGAGGGGTCAGGCATGGCTGTGCCTTATCAGGCATGCTATATGCCTTAGCCCTGGAACCCCTGTTGGTGAAATTAAGGAAAGAACTACATGGGGTGAAAATTCCTTCTTGTGAAAATGTGTTTAATTTGTCAAAATGCTGATGATGATGTTGCTGTGTTTGTAAATGGTCAAACTGATATAAACAAAATGCTGAATATTTTTGATGATTTTAGAGTGGTTTCCTCTGCCAAGGTTAACTGGTCCAAAAGTGAGGCCATGCTGGTTGGGAAGTGGTCAGATGGTGAACCAATGCTACCAGCTGGGCTAAGCTGGAACGGACATGGTTTTAAATATCTGGGAGTTTTCTTAGAGGATGATTTATTCATACAGAAAAACTTTGAAGGAGTGTATTAGGAGCAATTAAAGGGCCGCCTTAGTAAATGGAAGTTTTTAATAAACAAGCTGTCTTTTAAGGGTCGGGTTCTTATTATTAACAATTTGGTGGCATCTACACTCTGGCATCGCTTGGCCTGTGTGGACCCCCCTGCACGTCTACTCTCTCAAGTACAGTCCACTTTGGTCAACTTTTTTTGGGACAGTCTGCACTGGGTGCCGCAGGGTGTTCTTTATTTGCCAAAGGAGGAAGGCGGACATGGACTTATTCACGTACAAAGCAGAGCAGCAGCCTTCCGGCTGCAGTTCATACAGCAACTCCTCACAGGTCCAATGGACGCCTCTTGGAAATCTGTAGCCTGTGCCATTTTACAGACTTTTAATGGACTTGGCTTTGATCGGACCTTGTTCTGGATGGATCCTAGCAAAATGAATCTCTGCAAGCTCCCTGTGTTTTACCGTAATCTTTTTAAAGTTTGGTCATTATTTATTGTACAGAGAACAAGGAGTTCTTCATTGTTTTGGCTTTTAAGGGAGCCATTAATATGTGGTTCAGTGTTGAACTTGAGTGTTGAAAAGTCTTTTAATGCTTTTTCAAATACCTTTATTAATTCTGGAACAACAACTCTGGAAAGTTGGATGGACCAGGTTGGGTGGACCAGATCTTGAGAACAGGGTGGCAGTTACTAATCATCTTGGACTTAGGTCAGTTCGTGTTGTTGGCCATCTCCTTGACAAATGGCGAACCATTCTAGCCGATGTCCTCAAGAAGCTAAATGAGTACCTACATGGCACATGCAGTCCAGATTGCAATGACCCTTTTCCCAATTTAGTTTTATCTCCTAATTTAGCAGGTTGCACCGATTTTAATTTCAAATGTGATAAGTTGCACTTTCTCGGGTTGAAACCAGCGTTTGGTAAATCCCTGTACATTCTCTATGTTAAATCTTTCAACAAAAAGACATTGGACAAGAGAGTGGACACACCTTGGCGCAGGGTGTTAACTTTGAAAGAAAGTGTGAGGCCACAGTGGCGCGCACTTTACAAGTCACCATTGACCAAAAAAGTGGGTGATCTACAATGGAGAATTCTGCATGGGGCAATTGCAGTCAATGCCTTTGTTTCTGTCTTGAACTGTAATGTGGATCAAGGGTGTCCGTTTTGTGCCACCAGAGAAACTGTTTTTCACGCTTTTATGGACTGTGTGAGGCTAAAGCCTTTATTTGTTATTTTACAGATGCTATTTCAAAATTTGAATGAAATGTTTTCAGTGGAGACTTTTATTTTGGGTTTTAGATATGTTCAGAAGCATCGATTTAAGTGTCAGTTATTAAACTTCTTGCTTGGACAAGCCAAGATGGCAATTTATGTCAGAACAAAATTGAGCAAAACCTTGATATGAATCTTGTAATGTTTTTTTCAATGCTTGTAAGATCAAGAATTTTAATTGATTTTCATTTCTTTAAAACAATGGAAAATCTTGAAGCATTTGAGCAAAGGTGGTGTTTTGACAATGTATTGTGCGTAATTACTGCTGGCAGTTTGCGTTTTGCACCTTTCTTGGGGGACGATAAGCCCCATATTTAAAAATAATGCTTAGTCATATCCTGTGAGGAAGCTTTTGTAATTCTGTGTGTTCTGTGAAGTGTAATAAATGTTTTTTTTTTTAATTCAAATTCTCTTTCTGTATCTCTCTCTGTCTCTCTCTTTCTGTCTCTCTCTCTGTCTCTTTCTCTCTCTGTCT
>JAIFZK010000045.1:4702500-4710000 GCA_027481765.1 Tenualosa thibaudeaui
TGTATGTCTGTCTGTCTGTCTGTCCCATCTACCTGTCTGCCTGCCTCTCATGTTCCAGTCCTGTCTGTCTGTCTGTTTTTCTCATCCTCCAGACTGTCTGTCTGTCTGTTAGTTTACCTGCCTGTCTGTCTCCCTTTCTGTCTGTCTCTCTCATCGTCCAGTCCTATCTGTCTGTCTGTCTGCCCATCTCTCTCTCATCTTACAGTCCTGCCTGTCTGTCTTACTCTCTCATCCTCCAGTCCTGTCTGTCTATTTCACACTCTACCTGTCTACCTGTCTGTCTGTCTCTCTCTCTCATCTTACATTCCTGCCTGTCTGTCTCCTCTCTCATGCTCCAGTCCTACCTGTCTGTCTGTCTGTCTGTCTGTCTAGGGCGTATTAATGATGTCATGCCTCGTCGGCACAGATTCTGTAGTAGAATCTCATTTCAGTACCCAAGCCTAATCGTGCCTGTCTGTCTATCTGTCTGTCGGTATGTCTGTCTGTCGTGTGGCTGTCTCATGTTCTAGTCCTGCCTGTCTGTCTGCCTGTGGGTGAGATAATGTGTGCGTGTGTAGACTAGATACTCCTCACTCTTTTCTGGTGTGTGTGTGTATAGACTAGATAGCCCTTGCTCCTTTCTGATGTGTGTGTGTGTGTGTGTGTGTGTGTGTGTGTGTGTGTGTGTAGGTGGGTCTGGATGAGCTGTTCTACATCTCGTGCCAGGCTCCGTTGCCCTCTACAGTAGACGCCTTCTGGCAGATGATCTGGGAGAATCGCTCTGATGTCATCGCCATGGCGACACAGGCAGTGGAGCGTGGGCGTGTCAAATGCCACAAGTATTGGCCCGACAGCTTAGATGTCCCCATGGAAACGGACCGCTACCAGCTGATCCTTGACAATTACCAGCAGCTGGACTTCTTCCATGTCAATATAATCAAGATGGTGGAGAAAGAGGTGTGTGTGTGTGTGTGTGTGTACATATGTATACTGTATGTTGGTGTAAAGAAACTGTATGTTGGGAACTGTATGTGTGCGTGCATATGTTATGTATACTGTATGTGCAAAGCAGCTGTATGTTGAGAACTGTGTGTGTGTGTGTGTGTGTGTGTGTGTGCATATGTGTATGTATAATGTATGTGTGTTAGTGTAAAGCAGCTGTATGTTGGGAACTGTGTGTGTGTGTGTGTGTGTTTGTACACGTGTGTGTATAATGTATGTGTGTTGGTGTAAAGCAGTTGTAAGTTGGGATCATTGAGTCATCAAGCAGGGTTGGCTGCTCATGTTAACCTCACCATGGATTGCTTCCGATTAGACTGACAGTGATGTATTTACTGCAAGCATGTTCATTTGACACGTAAACAACTATATTATTTCATTGTTGACACGTAAACAACTAGATTATTTCATTGTTGACACGTAAACAACTATATTATTTCATTGTTGACACGTAAACAACTATATTATTTCATTGTTGACACCCATTTGTGTTCCACAATATTGAATCAGATCAGTGTGCTAACACCCCAACTTTAGCTACGTGTTAGCGTTCAACTAACTCAAAAGTTAGAATGCTTCATTTTCAAACCTACAGATTTAGATTTGTCTTTACCATTCCTGTCTCATATTTAACACAATCAGAGGCCATGCAGACACACACAGCGGTCCAGTGACCTTTAATCAAACAAATGTTTTTTCATGTAACAAACTCCCAGGGTGCAACCATTGACCTACTGTTACTCACACCCCTATCTAAACATCACTTACCACACAGACTAGTGCACATATATACAAACATTTTATATATTAATATACAAAATTTGGAGATTTTGTCTTCACTTTGTGAAGCAGCCATGTGTGTGTGTGTGTGTGTGTGTGTCCCTCTCAGAGCGGGAGCTGTCACTTTGTGAAGCAGCTGTGTGTGCTGCGCTGGTCGGACCACGGGCCCCCGGGCTCCTCAGAGCAGCTGCTGCGTTTCCTGCGATACATGCGTGCCGTCCACAGCCGCGGGCCAATCACAGTCCACTGCAGTGCAGGCATCGGACGCACAGGGGTCCTCATCTGCACCGACATCATCATCAACCTCATACAGAATGACCTCGCTGTAAGACAGAGAGTGGAAGTGTGTGTGTGTGTGTGTGTTCACTTACATCATCTGAAATGACCTCAGCATTATGCATTATATGCTCAGACACACACACACACACACACACACACACACAAACACAGACACACATGCACACACACATACACACATACACACACACACTTGTTTTTGACACACACCTGCTTGTCCTCCTCCAGATCAGTGTCAGTGATATTGTAAAGGACATGAGAATGCAGCGCTATGGTATGATACAGACCAAGGTCAGTAAACACACACACACACACAGACATACACACACACAGACATACACACACACACATCCCCACCGAAAGGGGGGACGAAAGGTATGTAAAAATGTATAATATTTGATATTTGTGTTAAAGGAATGATTTCTATTTGTTTGTACCTTTATTGTCCTTGTAGTAGAACAGAGATCAAGAACCTGCCAACCCCAACACTAGAACAGAGATCAAGAACCTGCCAACCCCAACACTAAAACAGAGATTAAGAACCTGCCAACCCCAACACTAAAACAGAGATCAAGAACCTGCCAACCCCAACACAAAAACAGAGATTAAGAACCTGCCAACCCCAACACTAAAACAGAGATTAAGAACCTGCCAACCCCAACACTAAAACAGAGATTAAGAACCTGCCAACCCCAACACTAAAACAGAGATTAAGAACCTGCCAACCCCAACACTAAAACAGAGATTAAGAACCTGCCAACCCCAACACTAAAACAGAGATCAAGAACCTGCCAACCCCAACACAAAAACAGAGATCAAGAACCTGCCAACCCCAACACAAAAACAGAGATCAAGAACCTGCCAACCCCAACACTAAAACAGAGATTAAGAACCTGCCAACCCCAACACAAAAACAGAGATCAAGAACCTGCCAACCCCAACACAAAAACAGAGATCAAGAACCTGCCAACCCCAACACTAAAACAGAGATTAAGAACCTGCCAACCCCAACACTAAAACAGAGATTAAGAACCTGCCAACCCCAACACTAAAACAGAGATTAAGAACCTGCCAACCCCAACACTAAAACAGAGATCAAGAACCTGCCAACCCCAACACTAAAACAGAGATCAAGAACCTGCCAACCCCAACACTAAAACAGAGATCACGAACCTGCCAACCCCAACACTAAAACAGAGATCAAGAACCCCCTGCCTCCCCTAACAAAAAATGGTTTGGGCTTTTGATCATTTGATTAGCGCTTCAGTATGCCAACATGTCTCAGTATGAAAAAGAAACCAGGAGCCTTAGGGATTCACTGAGTAGATATTTTAAAAAAGGTTCCTCTGATGATGCAGGGTCCAGCAAAGGCAGGGCAGAGAAAGGTAAGACAGCACAGCCAACGTTTCCCAGTCCTGTGAAGTAACCTGATCCATCTGGGCTCAGAATAAGTACCAACCAAGTCACGCCATTCATGTTAATACAAATGAGGGGGTAGCAGTCACACTGAACACCTTATATTAAACGGACTGGGCATTAAATGATATTTATATTTATTTGATAACCACAACGACTTAAAAACAATGTGCTTCACATATCTGACCGATGCTAAGAATATTTGGGATGTGATGATGTCTAACTTGTGTTATGATTGTGATACAGAAGTCGTTTTATCAATGTCTGAATGTATGAACAATAGGCTGTCAAATCAAGTTAAAAACAAACAATTTTATTTATTTTTTTTTATTTATTTTATTTTTTTTTAATGTTTATTTATTTATTAACACTGAAACACACAGTAGGCCTACAATAGATATATGGAGTTTAAATCAATTAGAGAAAATAAATAAAATGGATTAACTGTGCATCTTAAAACAAAGTGCTTAACTTCAGAGTATTTTGTTCCAGGCCCAGCCAAGGCAGTCAGCGGCCCTGCACACACACACACACACACACACACACACACACACATTAAGCACTCTTGAATACCCGAATAGTGTTCGTGTGGGAGAGAGGGAGAGAGAGAAAGATTCAGAGAGGAGGGAATATCTGGCCACGGCCTGCCTGTTTTAGATATCAGTTTTGTTTCCCAATAATACCATAGCTGCTAACCTGTTAGCTACTTCAGCGGTTGGCAATAAGTAATTGCATTGCAGGCATATAAGTTTTGATAGCTGCCCCCATTGGCATATAAAACATAGCATTTATTGTGCCTCATCGTTGTGGGCCTACACATCTGCCAATGACACAACAGGAAGCAACCTAGCGACACAATAATCTAGCCTCTGCTAGCTGTTATCTGTTAATCTAAGCTAATGCTGTAGGCTACCGGATAACTAATTTATACCATGCTAGCAGATTTCTGTTCTCTATTTAGTTACCTCCACAACCACATCAACTTTCCACTCATTCTGCACCCTGATCTCTACCCTGCACTTTGTCAATCCTCTCTGATCAGTTTGATTTGATTTGATTTGCTTTGACTCCCAGGTGGATATTTTAGGGCGTCCATCATGTATGTAGCAGTTACAGCTTTCTTCTTCTCTACTAAAACAGTGCCAGTGGTTTGGGAGTTTTGGTTATTAAAAGCTGGTCAGAAATACTGGGAAAAAATATTTTGCCATATTCTGCCTACTGCTCTGGGCTAGTGTGTGCTCTGGGTGTGTATGTGTGCTCTGGGTTAGTGTGTGTGTGTGTGTATGTGCTCTGGGTTAGTGAGTGTGTGCATGTGTGCTCTGGGTTAGTGAGTGATGTGCGTGTGTGTGTGTGTTTGTGTGTGTGTGTGCGCGCTCTGGTTTAGTGTGTGTTTGCTCTGGGTTATTGAGTGCTCAGGGTTGTTATATACTTAAACTATATACTATACTTACATGCTTTTACTTATTTTATAACTGTTACCTGATATAACTGATATAAATGTGTGTGTGTGTGTGTGTGTCTTCCAGGAACAGTACCTCTTCTGTTATAAAGTCTGGCTGGAGGTGCTCCAAGGAATCCTACAGCTTCATGGTAACCAATGGCAACCAGAGGCCTCCGTCTGAGTTCCTGTTCTGCGACAGGGGGAGTGGCTATGGGCGTGTCAAGGGGCTGGGCTGGCTGGGCTGCCCCTCCCATACCCCCAAGTAGCCTGGTAGCAACTCTCCCCCAACACTGGAACATTAAGCACTATAAGCCTATTAGAACAGAGACAGTCAGCTCAGAACACACACACACACACACTTACACAATATTACTCACCAGTAACACAGAGAGAACACAGACACACACACAGGAATACACACATATACACAACATTACTCACCAGTAGCACACAGAGAACACACACAGCTTATAATAGGACAGAAAGAGAGCACACACAAACACACACACACACACAATGAGCTCGTAATATGAAATCAAAAGCACATATTTGTATGACTGGATGATTGTTTTAGCTCCTAGATTGGAAAAGCCAGTTAAGTCTTTGCCAAAGCTGACATACCTGCTATATGTGCTGAACACATGGCAACAGTGTACACGTCCTGTACAAGCACACACACACACACACACACATATATATTATTTCACGTCTCAAACACACACACACACACACACACACACACATATATATTATTTCACGTCTCAAACACACACACACACACACACACACACACATATATATTATTTCACGTCTCAAACACACACACACACACACACACACACACACACACACACACATTTATATTATTCAGATGTCCCAAACACACACACACATATATATGTTATTTCACATGTCCCAAACACACACACACATATATATTATTTCACGTCTCAAACAAAGAATTGTATCTTCTATTTATATATGCTGTAATGTATCAAATTTATTTTTACGTTTCTTATTTTTCACTCTTATAGATATATAGTATGTACGTGTATGGACATGTGTGAGTGTAAGAGAGTGTGTGTCTTGTCTTTGAACTGTAGTTGTATTGATTGTGATTTCATCTGTATGAGACAGTGATATGATGATGTTATATTTGTGTGACAGATATCATGGTAGAGTGGTGAATGGTAACTGCTGAGTGCATTAGTATGCACTTTATTTATGCTGCTAGTATGCACTATATGGGTAGGGTCCTAGAGCAGTACATAGTATGCACTACAAAGATAGGGTCCTAAAACAGTACATAGTATGCACTACAAGGGTAGGGTCCTAAAACAGCACATAGTATGCACTACAAGGGAAGGGTCCTAAAACAGTACATAGTATGCACTATAAGGGTAGGGTCCTAAAACAGTACATAGTATGCACTACAAGGGTAGGGTTCTAGAGCAGTACATAGTATGCACTACAAGGGTAGGGTCCTAGAGTAGTACATAGTATGCACTACAAGGGTAGGGTTCTAGAGCAGTACATAGTATGCACTACAAGGGTAGGGTCCTAAAACAGTACATAGTATGCACTACAAGGGTAGGGTCCTAAAACAGTACATAGTATGCACTACAAGGGTAGGGTTCTAGAGCAGTACATAGTATGCACTACAAGGGTAGGGTCCTAAAACAGTACATAGTATGCACTACAAGGGTAGGGTCCTAAAACAGTACACAGTATGCACTACAAGGGTAGGGTTCTAGAGCAGTACATACTTCTGTCTTCCGTAGCACAGCACCTCTAGAGTCGAGGAGCACAAGCTTACCAGCCTCTCTTTCACACACACACACACACACACACACACACACACACACACACACACTCACGTCTGTCTGAAGTGCCTTTCTTGAGCTGAATGATGAAGGGATATGGGAGATGGGCCAAAGAAACTGTAGGCACACAAACCTAAACACAAGCACACACAAATGCACACACACACACACACAAACACACAGTTTTCTTCAAGTTAAGACACACTCATACACGTCTCTTATAGCAACAGCGCACACTGACACACAGACACACGTCTCATAGCAATGATGGACACACACACACACACAGGCATTCACTCACACATTTTTTATAGCAATGGCACACACACATACACACGCATCTCTTATAGCAATGGCGTACAAACACACGTCTCTTATAGCAATGATGCACACACACACACACAGACATTCACACACACATTTCTTATAGCAGTGGCACACACACACATTTCTTATAGTAATGGCACACACACACTCACACACACACGTCTCTTATAGTAATGGCACACACACACACACGTCTCTTATAGTAATGGCACACACACTCCACAAACAGCTGGAGAACACCAGTATGATGTGTGTGTCCTGAGTCCTGAGTAAATAGGAACATGTGATATAGCCCTCACTTAACACTTTAATCTGTGTGTATCTAAGGTCATTATTTTGATAAATAAACTTGAATATCTAACATTTGGAAATGTCTGTGTTTTTCTTTAAGGCATGCTAATAAAGTTGTGTGTGTGTGTGTGTGTGTGTGTGTGTCCA
>JAIFZK010000045.1:4715000-4720000 GCA_027481765.1 Tenualosa thibaudeaui
GGTGGGAGCGCATGTGCAGCACCAGGTCAGAGGTCATTCGGAAGGACAGACTGCATTTGGCACACCAGTTCTGCACGCTCACCCCCAGCGGGCTCAGTGTGGGGGGCAGGAGTGCCAGGGTGGTGGGGGGAGTAGGGGCCACCCCCAAGCTGCCCCGGGGCCACTGCTCAGAGCCGTAGGGGTACCCTGAATGGGCACTGCCCTGGGAGCCGGGGAGGTCCGCATACAGCAGCGCTGAGCCCAGAACGTTCCGGAAGCTAAGGCCAGTTTTTGGGTCGAAGGTGAGAGGGAGATCGGCAGACTGGGTAGGTGGGTTGTAGAGTGTATTGCTGGAGAATGTGTGTGAGTGTGTGTGTGTGTCTGTTCTCAAGTATGTGCGTGTCTCTGATACTGTTGGGCGCCTGCAGATTGGTCTGCAGAAAGCACTGCGTTGCTCCTCATTCCCCTGCAGAACATGAACAGAACCGTGCAAAACTTGTTCGGGTATCCTGAGGTTCCGTTCTCCACATTCTGTATGGTCTTTCAGGTTCTCACCGCCCCTGTCCTCTGTGGAATGCCCAATGTGTGTGACTGCTTTCCTGGACACGCCCACTGTGGGTGTGGTTGATTTCCTGAACACACCCCCTGTGTCCTGGTGTGAGCATGGTGCTGTTGGAGACTCGTTCTCGCCCTCTAGAGGTGGTGGGGGGATGTTGCTCTCGTTGGTCGGGTTGGATTTCTCCAGCAGGACTTGCTTCCTGCTGCCGCTGCCGGTCGAGTCGTCGTGGCGACGCTTGCCCCTCCGCTCAAGGTCTCGTGCAATGTTGTGGAAGTCAGTTTGTGTGTGTGAGCGCCTATCACTATTCATCCAATCAGAAACTTGCTTATATCTTTGTGGCTCGCTGCTCAACCAATCAGATTTGCTATGAGAGCACAGGAAACGACGGTGAGCCAGATAGGGGTGCTCATGCTGAAAAGACTGACCGCACCGTACACAGCAGAAACCTGCGAAACACACACATACACACGGACACATGAACATCAGTGAGCCTCAGTCCATTTCACATAAAACACAGCTATAAAACTATAAACTATGAAATACACACAAACAATCACTAACACACACACATATACAAACTGTTCATCAGTAAAGACAGAAAAAAAGACAGAACTGTTTCCACCCTCTGCTGAGACCCACTAGCCTCCCTACTGCTGACCCTCTACCCTCTACTGCCCATAAATACTCATCTCTACCCTCTACTGCCCATAAATACTCATCTCTACCCTCTACTGCCCATAAATACCCATCTCTACCCTCTACTGCCCATAAATACCCATCTCTACCCTCTACTGCCCATCAGTACTCATCTCTACCCTCTACTGCCCATCAGTACTCATCTTTACCCTCTACTGCCCATAAATACCCATCTCTACCCTCTACTGCCCATAAATACCCATCTCTACCCTCTACTGCCCATCAGTACTCATCTCTACCCTCTACTGCCCATCAGTACTCATCTCTACCCTCTACTGCCCATAAATACCCATCTCTACCCTCTACTGCCCATAAATACTCATCTCTACCCTCTACTGCCCATCAGTACTCATCTCTACCCTCTACTGCCCATAAATACTCATCTCTACCCTCTACTGCCCATAAATACCCATCTCTACCCTCTACTGCCCATCAGTACCCATCTCTACCCTCTACTGCCCATCAGTACTCATCTCTACCCTCTACTGCCCATAAATACCCATCTCTACCCTCTACTGCCCATAAATACTCATCTCTACCCTCTACTGCCCATCAGTACTCATCTCTACCCTCTACTGCCCATAAATACCCATCTCTACCCTCTACTGCCCATCAGTACCCATCTCTACCCTCCACTACCCATAAATACCCATCTCTACCCTCTACTGCCCATAAATACTCATCTCTATCCTCTACTGCCCATAAATACCCATCTCTACCCTCTACTGCCCATCAGTACCCATCTCTACCCTCTACTGCCCATAAATACAGCCCCTCTATCCTCTACCCTCTACTGCCAATCTCTACCATCAATTCCCAACTCTACCCTCTACTGCCCCCTACTGGCCACATGTGCCTACTGCTCCCCATCTGTGCCCACCTCATCTTGGTATGTGGCTCTTACCGTTGGGTGTGGGTGTGACTCTGCTGTCATTCAGGCCTAGGAGGCTGGACAGTTCCTCATCATACCAGACTAGTAGCTCCTCCCCCTGTGGGATTTGTCTCACTGTGCGGAAGAACAGTTGCCCCGCCTTCAGAAACGCCTCTGTGTTCTGCTCCTCCCCGCACCGAGCCGTCTGGACCAGCCGTAACCATGACAATGCCAATGGAGATGACCTAATGGTCTCAGGATCAACCTGTGACATCACCAGACATGATAACATTATGATCAGAACCTGTGACATCACCATACTGCCAGTGTGTGTCCCTTGGTCAACCCCAGCACTGCCACCACAGGCTGACTGTAAGATAGTTCTGGCCCTCACACATCCACACCACATCCATATACTTCTGTATGTAGGACAAGGACACACACACACACACACAGGGTTGGACTGAAACACACAGATGCAAATACACACACAGGGTTAGACTGAAACACACATGCAATCTCCCTCTACAGCATCCCTCTATACATTTCCCAGCTGAATGATCCTTCAGTGCCGCCATCCCCAAAGACGTCACGTCAAGAGAAGTCTAAACTCACCCGGAAGGCGTAGCAGTTGTTTCTGCTGTCGCGTGCTTTGAGCGCGATGAAGGACAGGGTGTCGTTGTGAAGGACACACGCGCCCAACACTGCGCCCGCCGGTAGCTCGCGGGTGACATGCACGCTGGCGAACCCATCCCCCGCGTGGGGAGGGACACATTTGCTGTCCGTGGGCCACAGGGCGCGAGACAAGAGCATATGCTCCATGTTCAGCCTGAAAATAACGGACATGCCAGAAGCAGAGAACAGGGCGTAAATACACCAGGCATGCGGAGCAGAGGTGTCAGTAAAACATGTCACTTCCCAAGACCTGCTAGGCTACTCCAGTCCGATTTGAGCATGAAAATTGACGTTCGGCAATAGGAATTTCTCAACGGGAATTCCTCTCCGTGTTGTCGGCTGCCCGGTGTTTAGTGTTTGAAAAGCTGGACATTTTATTTCCACGGCGGTCATTCGTGGGGACGCTAATCATGCAACGGGCAGCTTTTGTTTCGTGGCTCCGGTCGGAGCTCCTCCATTGTTTTCCCATCTGGAGCAGAACTGTGCGCGAGGGGGTGTGTAAGCGGGGGGTTGCCACATCACATCCATCACTGCCTCGAACTTTATGAGCGGAAACGAACAACGGACAAGCTGCTTCTTCTCGGGGATCCAGGCACTTTCAAAATAAAACTGCGGCTTCTTGAGTGACAGTCACTGTAAGACTTGTCACACCGCTCTGCTGAGAGAGTAACCCGAGACCTCATCGGCAATGACCCAACCCTCCAGAAAACATGTACACACACACACGCACAGAGTGAGAGTGAGAGGGAGAGAGAGAGAGAATTCTTACCCACCAGGTGGCAGGAAGCGTGCCGGTGCCAAGCGCACCTCCGAGGAAACTGCGTCGACAGGGAAGAATGCGTGTGTGCCAGAGAGCCCTTGTGATGTGTGTCTCGAGCTGCTCTGTCAGACAGTTATCCCGGTCGCGAGTAGGCGCGATGAAGCCCCACTCCCCCACCCCCGCCTTCTTCACGAGCTGCTCTGTTGTACCCGCGTGCCCCCAGGGGGCCTCTGATTGGTGCGCTTCTCCTTTCACGTGCTAATCGAAACAGACGGACACTGCGCCTGCCTCTTCACCGGAGCCCTGACGAAGGTCCGGGCACGAGCCGGTGCGCATAAGCTTTCATATGAGCCGAATTTCACGGTAACACGGACGCGATGGTCGATAACATTAATGGCCGCGTCTGGTACTCTTGGTGGAAAGATGTATGGTCTCCCTCTAGGGTCGCACTGAAATTCAACATAAAACTCTTTTAACCTCCAATCTATTATCTCTCCATTGCTTTTGACAATGATGTAATTACTGCGATATGTCATTAAAAAGTAAAGCCATGCTAGAGGTTTATATTTAAAGGCTGTCTGTAATCGTTATTCCAAAAGTGATTGTCATGGGTCAGTGAGCTGCATCAGGACGGGCTGGTGGAGGGAGTTGTTTGAGTTACTGGAATGCAGTGGCGCGCCACATGATCAGAAGCCACACTTGTTAGGCTAATTATTCACAAGTCCTTGATGCATAATTAATTAATTGGCCACAAGATTAGAGATTTTCCACAACAGCCTCCGCATCATCTGTTCGCCCCGTAGCAGAAGCTCGCTTCTCGGGAGCATATGTTATTTAATAATACCCCGTTATGCTCCATTGTGCCCGAACTCCGGGCCAGGAGAAGAACGCTGGACACACACACACACAAATTGGCCTTTACGTAATGTGCCATAGATAGAGGGGTCTAAAGAACTCTGGACCGGCCTTTAAAGGGGGTGATCCGGGTCTCAAGAACACTGGGCTGGATGTGTGTGTATGTTCTGTTCCGGCTGAACACTGGGCTTACCTTCAATACGAACCTGGGCCAGCCCAATTCTCTCTCTCTCTCTCTCTCACACACACACACACACACACAGCCCCATCCACTGTCCGGACAGATGGAAATTGTAGCCAGACGACGAGATACAGAGAAATAGTCATGACAACACGCTGGCGCGCGCGCGCGCGCACACACACACAGATAGAGACTGGCGTTTTGGATCTCTTGTTCTCAAGGGGCGGTGGCCTGCTTGGTTTAATTGGTGGCTGAGATAAGCAAAGACATGCCCGTGAGGTCGCGCCGGGCCTGGCTGTGCAAGGATGACTTGCTGGTATTCGGGTTGTTTTGCTGTCGTAGCCGTAGGCTGTCTGGCCTTTTCGGGCCCTTAATGCCATCTTCACACGCGAGTCATGCTCGCGCTTTTCTCGCTCCACTGAAT
>JAIFZK010000045.1:4727500-4730000 GCA_027481765.1 Tenualosa thibaudeaui
GAAACAGGTAGTCAATCCCAATATTTTCACTGTTGACATTCAAATTCACATTTAGCATGACCAGAGCATGCAAAAAAAGTTGGTTCCAAAATGTAACTGCATAGCAGCTGAAAGGTGTGTATTGCTGAAACATGTCAGATAGGTAATTAGGTCCTGAAAAATGTCAGATAGGTAATTAGGTCCTGAAAAATGTCAAATAGGTAATTAGGTCCTGTCCTATTTAGTGATTTAAACACAACAAGTAACACTAACTACTAGGTCCTGTTAGGTCCTTCTTTAAAGGGAGCCAAAGCAGGGACTTTAGAATGGGAGCCATGTGGTCAGTTATTTTTGTTCCTGAAACAACCCTGGCAGCTGAATTTTTGATCAGTTGAAGATGTTTGATGGTCTTTTTAGGAAGACCTGTGAACAGACCATTGCAGTAATCAACCCTGCTGGAGATAAAGGCATGGATACGTTTATCTAAATCCTTTTTGATATTTGACACCCCTTTGTGTCAAGGACAGTGCTGAGTCTTTCCTCCTTTTTCCAAATGTAATTACTTCAGTTTTGTCTTTTTTGTGTTAAGGACATTGTGTGACATCCAGTTTTTAACTTCATTCATACACTGATAAAGACATTCGGATTCAACTACACTGATAAAGACATTCGGATTTAACTACACTGATAAAGACATTCGGATTCAACTACACTGATAAAGACATTCGGATTCAACTACACTGATAAAGACATTCGGATTTAACTACACTGATAAAGACATTCGGATTCAACTACACTGATAAAGACATTCAGATTTAACTACACTGATAAAGACATTCGGATTCAACTACACTGATAAAGACATTCGGATTTAACTACACTGATAAAGACATTCGGATTTAACTACACTGATAAAGACATTCGGATTCAACTACACTGATAAAGACATTCGGATTCAACTACACTGATAAAGACATTCGGATTTAACTACACTGATAAAGACATTCGGATTTAACTACACTGATAAAGACATTCGGATTTAACTACACTGATAAAGACATTTGGATTTAACTACACTGATAAAGACATTCGGATATAACTACATTGATAAAGACTTTCGGATTTAACTACACTGATAAAGACATTCGGATTCAACTACACTGATAAAGACATTTGGATTTAACTACACTGATAAAGACATTTGGATTTAACTACACTGATAAAGACATTCGAATTTAACTACACTGATAAAGACATTCGGTTTGGGTCTCACAGCTATGAGGGTGGGTTTTTAGGCGGGAAAATGGCATTCTGTAAAGATGAATTCACAGCATCTGGAGCCACGATTAGAACAGATTTGAAGGTGCAGAACAGATTTGAAGGTGCAGAACAGATTTGAAGGTGTAGAACAGATTTAAGAAGTTGGTCGGCAGAATATCCAATTCAGATGTGGAAGAACCCTTTGTGATGACACTTTGTGGAGAGTATGATCATGAGAGTGTGTCAGAACCTGAGTGTGTTATGTTAGGTCAAACATGTCAGTTAGTGTGAGCAGTTCCTTGGCATAAATGTTTTCAGCATTGTCCACATGGACAAGCACAGTCAAACAAATAGCTGTTAACAGCTGAATGGCGTTGCTATTGACCTTGTCTGTGTTGGCTTTGTTGCTTGTACTTACTTGTATGTGTGTGCTTTATGTGGTTGTACATTCTGTGTGTGTGTGTGTGTGTGTGTGTTTTACAGCTGGCCTACATCGCAGACACCACAGAGCACGTGTTCCCAGTGGTGGGAGGATTCCAGGCCCTCCGTGGGATGATTGATTCGGTAATCAGTCTGTCAATCAGTCATCTGACCAATCAGATGTCAGTCCTTCTCCTCACACCTCTGTCCAGTCACTTTCAGTTGGCTCCTCTCCACTTTACAGTGTGTGTGTGTGTGTGTGTGTGTGTTTATCAAGGTCTTTGATGTGTGTGTCTGTTGGTTGGTGTGTTCAAGTTCTCTCTCTCTCTCCTTCTGTGTGTGTGTGTTGACAGGTCATTGATAAACTCTGTGTGTCTGTGTGTGTTTGAGTGTGTTCAGGCCATTGATAAATTCTGTAATATGTCTGTGTGTGTGTGTGTGTGTGTGTGTGTTGTCAGGTCATTGATAAATCCTGTATTGAGATCTTATCAGCTGAGCCCTCAAGTGTGTGTGCAGGAGGTAAGAACCACACCCCCCCCCCACACACACACACACACGTAAACACACACACACACACACGTAAACACACACACACACACGTAAACACACACACATACATACACGTAAACACACACACATACATACATACACACATACATACACACACACATACATACATACACACACACACACATACATACACACACACACACACACACACACATACATACACTAGCTTGCTCTATTTCTCTCAGGAGCAAACACACACTGATAAGACACATGTATGCAAACACATACACACTTGTTTGCTCTCTCTCTCTCTCTCTGAGAAACACACACA
>JAIFZK010000045.1:4742500-4750000 GCA_027481765.1 Tenualosa thibaudeaui
ACACACACACCATCCTGTCACGGACACCCAACTGTGTTATTAAAATAAATATGAAGTTCCTCGTATAAATCAGATCTCAGATTAGTTTGGTTTAATAATATGGAGCTTTAGATTAGTAACTATCATCTCACAGAACTCAAATACTGGATTAGTCCAGTTCCATCCCCCACACACACACACACACACACACACACACACATTGGATTAGTCCTCTTCCATCCATAGAAGGACACTGCAGCTCCATAAAGGACTGGTGAGGTAGAGGTGCCGTTAGGGTCCATCCAAGTGTCCTTGAGCAAGAACTCTACACTGCCCCCACTGAGCAGGTTGGCACCTTGAGTAAGATACTGAACTCTATTCTGCCCCCACTGAGCAGGTTGGCACCTCGCATGGCAGCCTCTGCCACTAGTGTGTGAATGTGACACACACTGTAAACCACTTTGAGTGATCGAAGGAGTAGAAGAGCTCTAAAGTCAAGTAGTCAAGTAGGCTTTTTATTGTCGTTTCAGCCATACACACAGTACATAGTGAGATGAGACAACGTTTCACCGGGACCAATTGGTGATGCACGTAACTGTTAAAACACAGTATGGACAAGACAGATACGTAATAGTGCCTACATACACTATTGCGGGACTACACAGATTCACTCACACACGCACTCCACACACACAGCTACACACGCACGCGTGCACACTCTTGTACACATATGTACATTCAGTACAACACGGTTGTAAACAAGGCAGGTCAAAGTTACAGGTGACCTAAAACAAACACACTAGACAGGGCATG
This sequence comes from Tenualosa thibaudeaui, assembly GCA_027481765.1. Classification (NCBI taxonomy): domain Eukaryota; kingdom Metazoa; phylum Chordata; class Actinopteri; order Clupeiformes; family Clupeidae; genus Tenualosa; species Tenualosa thibaudeaui. The sequence continues at coordinate 4,743,293 of JAIFZK010000045.1, forward strand.
GATTTTAGCAGAGCACTGTGGCTAGTGGTGTGATTTGTAAACAGAAGACTGTTCTATATAAATATAAATAATAGCAGCAAGGCTAGGGGTTATGATTTGTAGCATGTGTGCGTGTGTGTGTGTGACTTCTGTCTGATATACTGGACTTTTAAGAATGTTGACCAAAGTGTGTTGAACTGTATGTGAGTGAGAGTGTGTATGTGTGTGTGTGTGTGAGAGAGAGAGAGTGTGTGTTACCACTGTGTTGACTATACTGGACCTTTTAGAGTTAGTCATCAATTGAGGGTCACCAAAGGCTCATAAAAAGAGGGGCGTCTCTGCTGTTATTGAAGGGACAATGTGTGTGTGTGTGTGTGTGTGTGAACAATACTGAGACAATGCTGACAGACAAAGCTGATGTGTATGAGCAGTCAGGGACAATGCTGGTGTGTGTGTGTGTGTGCAGGGGTGTTAACATCAGGGGAAAACCTCTGTCCTTTCAGAGTCCCATCTGCTCCACTCTCTCTCTCACACACACACACACACTCGTGTGTGTGTTTGTGTGTTTCGGTCCCATGAATATCAAACCTGTGGCCTTATTTAACTGGCTTACGAGTTGTCATGACACCCACCCCTCACCCCAGCCAGTCCCATTACAAGCTTATGAATATCCAGTGGTTGTGTGTGTGTGTGTGTGTGTGAATATCTTGGCCTATGAGGTGGTGAGTGTGTGTGGACTTTTTGTTACATCTATGATGCTCTCTATTTCTGATGATGTTAAGGTCCAATATTAAATATTAGTTAACTATATTATTTTACTTATTACACTCATTATTCCCTGAGTCCCAGCCTGTGTGTGTGTGGCTAGTATTTAACAATAAAATGCTCTATATTTCTGATGATGTTAAAGTCCAATTTTAAAATTTATTTAACAATAAAATGCTGGTCTCTGAGCTCCACATAAACGTCTCTGATGCAGCTTGCTGAAAATACCTCTTTTGACCCCCCACCCCTACTAGTCAAAGACTGGTAGAGTCAGAGACCAGTACAGTCAGACCAGTACAGTCAGAGACAAGTATAGTCAGAGATTAGTATAGTCAGAGACTAGTATAGTCAGAGACTAGTAGAGTCAGAGTCTAGTACAGTCAGACTAGTACAGTCAGAGACTAGTAGAGTCAGAGATTAGTATAGTCAGAGATTAGTATAGTCAGAGACTAGTAGAGTCAGAGTCTAGTACAGTCAGACTAGTACAGTCAGAGACTAGTAGAGTCAGAGACAAGTACAGTCAGACTAGTACAGTCAGAGACTAGTAGAGTCAGAGACAAGTATAGTCAGAGACTAGTATAGTCAGAGACCAGTACAGTCAGAGACTGGTAGAGTCAGAGACTAGTATAGTCAGAGGCAAGTATAGTCAGAGACTAGTATAGTCAGAGATTAGTATAGTCAGAGACTAGTATAGTCAGAGATTAGTATAGTCAGAGATTAGTACAGTCAGAGACCAGTACAGTCAGAGACTGGTAGAGTCAGAGATTAGTATAGTCAGAGACAAGTATAGTCAGAGACCAGTACAGTCAGAGACTAGTATAGTCAGAGATTAGTATAGTCAGAGACAAGTATAGTCAGAGCCCAGTACAGTCAGAGACTGGTAGAGTCAGAGACTAGTATAGTCAGAGATTAATATAGTCAGAGACTAGTATAGTCAGAGACCAGTACAGTCAGAGATTAGTATAGTCAGAGATTAGTACAGTCAGAGACTAGTATAGTCAGAGATTAGTATAGTCAGAGACTGGTAGTCAGAGACTAGTATAGTCAGAGATTAGTATAGTCAGAGACTGGTAGAGTCAGAGACTAGTATAGTCAGAGATTAGTATAGTCAGAGACTAGTATAGTCAGAGATTAGTATAGTCAGAGATTAGTACAGTCAGAGACTAGTATAGTCAGAGATTAGTATAGTCAGAGACTGGTAGAGTCAGAGACTAGTATAGTCAGAGATTAGTATAGTCAGAGACTAGTATAGTCAGAGATTAGTATAGTCAGAGACTAGTACAGTCAGAGACTAGTATAGTCAGAGATTAGTATAGTCAGAGATTAGTACAGTCAGAGACTAGTATAGTCAAAGATTAGTATAGTCAGAGACTAGTACAGTCAGAGACTAGTATAGTCAGAGATTAGTACAGTCAGAGACTAGTATAGTCAGAGATTAGTATAGTCAGAGACTGGTAGAGTCAGAGACTAGTATAGTCAGAGATTAGTATAGTCAGAGATTAGTACAGTCAGAGACTAGTATAGTCAGAGATTAGTATAGTCAGAGATTAGTACAGTCAGAGACTAGTATAGTCAGAGATTAGTATAGTCAGAGATTAGTACAGTCAGAGACTAGTATAGTCAGAGATTAGTATAGTCAGAGACTAGTATAGTCAGAGATTAGTATAGTCAGAGATTAGTATAGTCAGAGAGGCTCTAAACTGTCTTTGGTCTAGTAGTTCCACTGAGTTATAATGGAAGTGGAGAGGTGGCCTGTTATGTCACCCATTCATTACCATTCATTTTGAAGAGCAGGAAGTTGTAGTATGAGACGGGCCATGAGCTGGGTCACAAGAGTATTTTTCCCATTCAAAGTCAATGGGAATGTAAGTTAGCGTAAGACGGTTCAGCACTACGTGTGTCTGTCGTTGGCCTGAGCTGCATTGGTCCATTTGTAGTGAAACCCAGTTTTGTTTTTTAATAATGATTTTAATTTATTTTATTTCTAGGATTCTGACTGGACAATGCCTTTGTCAGTCAAGACACCAGCCAATCAAATTTCACTGTGTGTACTAATATGTTCTTTCTATCACCATTAGCCTGATACTAGTGAGACTTGCTTATGCTGAACAGTCCAAGATAAAAATAAACTGCAGTAAACACAATTTGATGTTGAATTCCATCAATATAACCTAATGTTGACTATTGTAGGAATCAAAAATCTGTATAGGACATTTCAGCTGTTGGGCAACTTAGCAAACATGTTTGTTGGGTGGCAAGAACAGCGTATTCTCCAGTGCATCACTTTTAAACTAACCCTTTATGCCGATTTAAGATAAAAACATTTTATCATGATCTTGTTAACTGAGATGTATGTTTTAGGGGTTGTTGCAGTTTGCTAGGTAATCTGCTTCACTTTTAGTTAATAGTCGAGTTACAATTGTCTGCTAACTGACACATAGGGCACAGGGCTATTAAGATTCTTCCAGGTGGAAGAACGCTACTGTTCACCAACATTCTAAATTCCTGTATTGATTTCTGCTGTTTTGGCACGCTAACATTAGCTAACTAGCTAAATAACATTGCGGACAATGAGGATCTCAGCAGCTAGCTCAACATGCTTGTCACAGGGAGTGAATGGGGTTAGTTAGCTTTGAAAAAAAGAAAATCCTGAGGGTGGTGGTCATGAAATGATGTGGAGATTGAATAACTTACATGTGTAGCTGTGGTTTGTGGGAACAAGGTATGTATGTACATCTCATACTAGTATAAGAGAGTACAGTTCTAGGGTTTTGGTCCTCAAATAAATAAATAAGTAAATAAGTAGTATATTAACAGAGAGTATGTGTGTGTGTGTGTGTGTGATGGGAAGGTCTGTACTGATTCTTTTGGCCTTTCTGATGCATGCTGAATGAAGGGCACATAAACTCATGTAACTCCATTCATTCTCATAGACCAACTGCCTGTGAACTCGCCAACAATACAGTCCTTGAACTGTTAAGAACTAGCTCCTTAGAAACGGTTCATTAAACAGAACTAGCTCCTTAGAAACGGTTCATTAAACAGAACTAGCTCCTTAGAAACGGTTCATTAAACAGAACTAGCTCCTTAGAAACTGTTCATTAAACAGAACTAGCTCTGCACAGAAAGAACTAGCTCCATAGACACTGTTCCATTAAACAGAACTAGCTCTGTACAGAAAGTACTCGCACTGTTCTATTAAACTGAACCTTTAAAACCTTTGCAAAACATTACAAAAGCTTTGACATGGCTAGAGATGGTTTTGGTTGAGTCAGAGCAGCCATCGCCAAGGAGACGGGGAGGATGTCTTGAGGATGGGTGGAGGGTCTGTCTGGTCTGTGTGTACTGCATTAAATTGTGTTTGTGTGACTGTAGCTCGTATTTTTTATGTGTTTAATGGTCTCTTTGTCCCCCAGGGGCACTGTTTGATCAGTGTGTAATTGTCTCTGAGTGTGTGTGTGTGTGTGTGTGGTTGTAATGCTGTGTCTGTTCTCCAGGGACGCTGTATAAACTTCACCCGGGTAAAACAGGAAGCAGCTCAGTCCTTGCCTCCTCGGAACACCGCCCCCTGGGATGTGCCCCGCCCCCCTGTTGAACAGATTCCCCTTGTAGCTCCGCCCCGACAACAGGCTCCCCGAAGCCCCGCCTCCTCCTGCCCCCCTCGCAGACCCCCACCCTCTCGACCCCCCCCCGGCCCCCCTCCCTCTCGACCCCCCCCCTGCCTGCACATGCTGTAGTCATGGCAACCAACAACACTTACTAGTCATTAGTCTCCCAACTGGAGCCTGACCACACACACACACACACAGAGCACCTGTATATGTGTGTGTGTGTCTGACAACATGTATGCTAAAATGATGAATAAGTTAGCTTGTTAGCACGATTAGCTTGTAGATGTCATTTCCTGGGACTGGAGAGGGGGAGGGGGAGATATGGGTGTTTGGAGAAAGAGCAAGTGAGGGATGAACAAAGAGATATCGAAGGACAGAAGAAAGAAGTCAGAAAGAGAGTAAATCAAAAATGTGTAAACTGCAGGTCAGTTTTCTTAATTTATTGTAGCATTGAAAACACTTTCAGTCTATGGATCTCTCTCTCCCTCACTCACACACACATCTTTTGTGGATTGATGTTTGTTGTGTGTGTGTGTGTATTAGTGAGTTTTTTTTTTCTTTCAAGCCTGTGTGTACTACCTGCTGTGTTAGTAACGTCATGACGACTTGGTGCGGTGACAGAGCTCTGGTCTTGTTCATCTGCGCACAAGTGTGTGTGTGTTTGTGTGTGTTGGGGTGGGGTGGGGGGTTTGATTAGTGTCTGGAACTCCTCTCAGGCTCATCACTATTAGATTAAAGGCACATCAAAGTAGGGCTGTGTGTGTGTGTGTGTGTGTGTGTGTGTGATTAGTGTCTGGAACTCCTCTCAGGCTTATCACTATTAGACTAAAGAGAGTAGGGCTGTGTGTGTGTGTGTGTGTGTGGTAGGGGTTTAATTCTGAAGCTCCTATCGCCCTGTGTGTTTAGAGGGCACATGAGGTCTTTTATATGCTGTGGAGTTGATGATGCCATTTCCTGTTGATGATGCCATTTCCTGTTGATGCTTTGGCTAATAAAACTAACCACCTTGGGAAAACTGCCTGTCTTCATTTCAGGTGCACACACAGCTCACCTAATCAGTATCCACAAACCTCAGCGCAGTAAGCATAGACAGGAAGGTGTGTATGTGTGTGTATGTGTGTGTGCGCGCACTGAGACAGTAATGGCTCATATTGCCCCCTGCTGGAGGAAACATTTCTTCCCCCCAAACATACACACACACAGACACATAACACTCAGAGCGGACACTGGAAGGATTATGTGTGAGTGTGTACGCTCATGTCAGACACCTATCAGACAGGCACATGAACTAGGAAGTCTGGGAATCTCTCAGACACACACACACACACACACACAAATCTCTGCTGCCCCATGAACAATGAACAGTAAGACACTGTGGAATGTCCCTGTTCAATGGCTCCCTTATTCAACTTCTCCTGGAGCTTGTGTCTTGAGTGTGTGTCTGTGCGTGCACTCACACAAACACACACACACACACAAACACACACACACTTGTTTGAGACAAGCTCTGTTCCCATGGCGCCACAGTCACAAAAGTCTCTTTGCGTGCAAAAGCTTTTCTCCGTCAGTTCCCACAAGCCGACACACAGACACACACAGACAGGATTGTGAAGAAAATGAGTGTGCTTGTGTGTAGCACAAAGTGTGTGTGTATTGGATAGAGGTAAGTGAAGTGAGTGTAAGTGATTTACTGACTCACACACTCCTCATTGTTGAGGACTGCAAATTCAGACTTCTGATTAAACAGACAGTGTGTGTGTGTGCATGTGTGTGTGTTAGATAGCGGTAGGTGAAGTATTTCAGAATGACGCACACATGAACGCACACACACACTTCCTTTTTAATAACTGCAGACTCCACAGCAGTGTGTTCATTTGCCACAGATCAGCTTTTATTTTCTAGGCCACTGCACTTCCTCTCCTGCCCACAGCGCCCTCTAGTGAGAGAGCGCTACAAACACACCAGACACATGGAGCCCAAGTCTGGGCTTGCTGATTCTCTCATCACCTCCAGTCCAATATCCTCCGTGCACACACACATTTACGAGTACAAAACACACACTTGGACTAGGGCATAACACACACTCTTAACAAAGAGTGTTTAATACACACGTGTGTGGAGTAGGACTCTATACATTGCTCCAGCCTGTAAAAACTCCCCCCAGTGGTCAGAGAGGGTCAACACATCCTGACAGAGCGGCCATGGTGGGACATCGTCCCTCTGTGTGTGTGTATGTGTGTGTGTGTGTGTGTGTGTAAATTTGTGAGTATTTGCAATGGTCTTCAACACTGTCTCTTTTCTTAAGAGTCTGTGAGACAGCGGTGTGTGTGTGTGTGTGTGTGTGTGTATAAAT
>JAIFZK010000045.1:4765000-4767500 GCA_027481765.1 Tenualosa thibaudeaui
TCCACACACACACACACACACACACACACACACACACACACACACAAGAATGACACAAAGTCTACAGCAGCATAACGGTCACAACTAGCACATGAACACCAGAACACTCTCTCACACACACACACCCTTCATTAGGCTAACACACACACTCTCACACACACACACCCTTCATTAGGCTAACACACACACTCTCACACACACACACCCTTCATTAGGCTAACACACACACTCTCACACACACACACCCTTCATTAGGCTAACACACACACTCTCACACACACACACCCTTCATTAGGCTAACACACACACTCTCACACACACACACCCTTCATTAGGCTAACACACACACACACACACACCCTTCATTAGGCTAACACACACACACACTCACACAAACACACACACAAACTCACCAGAACACCAGCACACACACACACCCTTCAGTAGGCTACCACACATACACAAACTGACTAAAACATACGCACACTCACACACACACTCACACCTGAACCCTACAGAAGGCTAATACACACATACACGCAAACTCACCGAAACACTTGCACATTCTCTCTTCATTAGGCTAACACACACACACACACACACATACACACACACACCCTTCCTTCATTAGGCTAACAAACACATACATACATAGACACACACATACACACACGCACGCACACACACCCTTCCTTCATTAGGCTAACACACACACACATACATACACACACACACACACACCCTTCATGGTATACTCAAATATAAACACACAAAAACTCACCGGAACATCTTGCAGATGTGTGACGGGCTCCCTGGTGCAGCACCTGACACAACAGGCCCAACTTCTGACATGTGAGGAGACACACACTCATCTAAAAGAGTCTGAAACACACACACACACACATTTAAACACATCTCACATGTGAGGAGACACACACTCATCTAAAAGAGTCTGAAACACACACACACACACATTTAAACACATCTGACATGTGAGGAGACACACACTCATCTAACAGAGTCTGAAACACACACACACATACATTTAAACACTTCTGACATGTGAGGAGACACACACTCATCTAAAAGAGTCTGAAACACACACACACACACACACATTTAAACACTTCTGACATGTGAGGAGACACACACTCATCTAAAAGAGTCTGAAACACACACACACACACACACACACATTTAAACACTTCTGACATGTGAGGAGACACACACTCATCTAACAGAGTCTGAAACACACACACACACACACATTTAAACACATCTGACATGTGAGGAGACACACACTCATCTAAAAGAGTCTGAAACACACACACACACACACATTTAAACACTTCTGACATGTGAGGAGACACACACTCATCTAAAAGAGTCTGAAACACACACACACACACACACACATTTAAACACATCTGACATGTGAGGAGACACACACTCATCTAAAAGAGTCTGAAACACACACACACACACACACACATTTAAACACTTCTGACATGTGAGGAGACACACACTCATCTAAAAGAGTCTGAAACACACACACACACACACACATTTAAACACATCTGACATGTGAGGAGACACACACTCATCTAAAAGAGTCTGAAACACACACACACACACACACATTTAAACACTTCTGACATGTGATTTAGACACACTCATCTGAAAGAGTGTGAGGAGACACACACACACACACACACACATTTAAACACATCTGACATGTGAGGAGACACACACTCATCTAAAAGAGTCTGAAACACACACACACACACACACACACACACACATTTAAACACTTCTGACATGTGAGGAGACACACACTCATCTAAAAGAGTCTGAAACACACACACACACACACATTTAAACACTTCTGACATGTGAGGAGACACACACTCATCTAAAAGAGTCTGAAACACACACACACACACACATTTAAACACTTCTGACATGTGAGGAGACACACACTCATCTAAAAGAGTCTGAAACACACACACACACACATTTACAACATTTAAACACTTCTGACATGTGAGGAGACACACACTCATCTAAAAGAGTCTGAAAGAGTCTGAAACACACACACACACACACACATTTAAACACTTCTGACATGTGAGAGACACACACTCATCTAAAGAGTCTGAAACACACACACACACACACACACATCTGATTTAAACACTTCTGACATGTGAGGAGACACACACTCATCTAAAAGAGTCTGAAACACACACACACACACACACACATTTAAACACTTCTGACATGTGAGGAGACACACACTCATCTAAAAGAGTCTGAAACACACACACACACACACACACACACACATTTAAACACTTCTGACATGTGAGGAGACACACACTCATCTAAAAGAGTCTGAAACACACACACACACACACATTTAAACACATCTGACATGTGAGGAGACACACACTCATCTAAAAGAGTCTGAAACACACACACACATTTAAACACTTCTGAC
>JAIFZK010000045.1:4775000-4780000 GCA_027481765.1 Tenualosa thibaudeaui
TGTTTATGAATATCTATTTAAATTGATGCAATAAAAACCACAATCAACATCTGCGACTGTCTACTGGTTTCTACTAGTACCTTGCATAGCAAGAAAGTTTTGTTTCATGTGAGTCCTGTAATGTCAGGTTCATGCTGAGAAATTTAAAGTGACAGGCACCTAATTAGACCCAGGCCCAACAACATCAAATACAATCTAATGGCACTGGCACAGACTTGTTTATTTTTTATTTATATTTTAAATGACAATTTATTACATTTATGTTATTTTGTTCCGTTTTGTCTTGACTTGGTAAATAATGCCCAGTTAGATAATGAATTCTATGGGGATATCGGATCAGTATCGGGTATCGACTGATACTCAAACCCCTTGTGTCAGAATTGTATCGGAAGTAAAAAACTCGGACCGGTGTGTCCCTAGCGTCAACCCCATGACACCATGCTGTGCGGCCAGCAGCACACGACAGGAGACAAAGAAACACCAGACGCAGGCCTTTAGCCTTTTCCCTGGGCTCTGAGTCAGCGTGTCCGTCACATAAACACACGTTATGAAGCATGTCCAGGCCCCGTCACATAAACACACGTTATGAAGCATGTCCAGGCCCCGTCACATAAACAGCACGTTATGAAGCATGTCCAGGCCCCGTCACATAAACACACGTTATGAAGCATGTCCAGGCCCCGTCACATAAACAGCACGTTATGAAGCATGTCCAGGCCCCGTCACATAAACACACGTTATGAAGCATGTCCAGGCCCCGTCATGCAGCTCACGCAGTCTGTGTTCCTGCACTGAGTGTGTCTGCATTTAGCTAGCACACTTCACCAAATCGCTTTGAATGGAGCCATCTACCCTTAAGCGACTAGTCTAGTCTAGCAAATTCCTTTGTCAGGCTTTCATTTTTTAAACATTACTGTTAAGAGAGACACTGCATATTTCAACAACGTATTTCGTTTGTCCAATTTGGATGTTACAAACATTGATCTTTCCAGGGATGGCCTGACCAACATGGGTTTGTTTCTTACAAGTGAGGGATGAAACCAAATGCCACACTGCTCCCCAGCATGCACTGCTTTTTCTCAGTCAGCCAGCCAGTCAGCCATCTCAATCAAGCCCATAGGCTGTTCTGAATCCTAACACTCAGTTGCATGCTGCAGTTTGAGCTGATGGTCTAATAGTCTGACACAGGATGACGGTAGATGACAAAGCTAATATAAATATCAGTTATGTCAATATGATGTGTTCAATATCTACTCTTTGTGGTAGATGCCTGTGGTTTAATAAAGAAAGAAGAACGAGTTCTTTGCAGTTATTGGTCAAACATCAGTTCTAACAGACCTGAAAAAAAAAGCTCTAACACACACAAGCTCTCAAAGTCTTCTTCCTGGGCCCTAAAGCCCCTTGGTCCGAGATGTCACACAGGACAAACCAAAGCCAGTACGTCAAACGTTTTAGTAAAACAGCAGACATCTGTTCACATCTGCTCCTCCAAAATATTATTGTCATGACAACTCCAGAGCCCCCTAAGATACACACATCAACAATCCATTCTCCTGGTCCTAGATGACGGTAAGCAGTGGTATCTGCCCTCTGACCGTGAGTGTTCTCTGAGGTAGCTGGTGTGTGTGGGAGTGTACGAGACTTTTCTGGGTCCTCTCCCCACGTCCGCTGTCTCAGCACCCGAAGCATCAGGCACCGTTTGCGCAGCACGCCACCCACCCACACTACATCCACACTTTGGACTCTATCGATTTATTCACTGTATTCATCTTATTCTGACATAACACCTTGATAAAACATTGTTTTATCTTCAGTCATATCCTGTTCTGCATCACCGACTCAAGTTTCTGTCTATGTTGCATTTGGCGAATAGAGCGATCCTGAATCCTTATTATGTATATAGCAACTACACAGCCAAACAGCCAAAGACAGTCTACAGCAAATGTTGCCATTATGTTCATAAAACACATCGATGTTATACTGTCTGTCATGCCGCTTGTCTAGCTAGGCCAGCAGAAACCTTGTTTATGTTAGTTAGCCTAGCGTTGCAATATCAATCGTACCACTCTCTCCATTTCATCAAGAATCGCTAACGTTACGTTACGTCTGTGTTCTGTTTGCAAAAATGCTCTCTACAGATTCGTTTGCGTGAGTGTGTGTGTTCAGATGTGTTTTGGGTGTTGTCATGCTGCCTGCGTGTCTGTGCGAGTGCTGAGTGTTGGGTCTCAGTAACGTTACCCACGTGTGCTCCGCATGTAGCCCGGGTGCTTTAACGCCGCCGCACTTACCGGAGGGCCGGCTGAAGAATCTACTTCTCGCTGCCTGTCGGAAGCGACTCGTCTCAGGATTTGAGTCGCTGCTGTGTCCCTTTTTCCATCGTTTTAATTTCTGCGCCGTCCCGGACCGAAGTTTTCCTGTCTTTACCATTTTGTTTCTCGAGTTTGAGTTCAGCTTCTAGCTACCTCACCTCAGCCTGGCTCACACGCAGCAGTCGCATTTGACTGACGTCACTGGTCTGCGCTGTGTCTCTGTTTGTGCGCTGCCTCATATGGTCGCCAGAGGGCGCGCTAGCACCTCTCTTTTTCGTGTGCGTCCTCACTGTCTAGAGCACGTTTCCATACGCGTGTGTCGGGGTCAGGATTAAAGGCAGAGACGTGTCGGTCAGAGAGCATCTCTAAAAGTCACGGGGGAGAGAAAACATGTCCGAGCATTACCTGGGACCGAGTAGAGGAGGCGACATTAGCTAATGACTTGAGGCCTCCTTTTCTCTGATTGAACTATATTATTATTATTAGTAGTAGTAATATTATATTGGTGTGAAACAGAATATTGCAAAGTTGGAGTCCTGGTTACACCTGTTGTAGGATTTGGATAAACATATTGATTTCAGTCGCCCACCTGACAGGCACACACCTGTGTGACTGACAGGCACACACACACATCCAGAGCACACCACAATTAGGCCCCTACAGAAAAACAAATGCAACTCTATTTCACTGCCTGAGCTGTTCTTCCCATGGGACTGTGTGTTTGAGCTGCGTGTCCCACGGGACTGTGTGTTTGAGCTGCGTGTCCAAGCTGTGTGTCCCACGGGACTGTGTGTTTGAGCTGCGTGTCCAAGCTGTGTGTCCCACGGGACTGTGTATTTGAGCTGCGTGTCCAAGCTGTGTGTCCCACGGGACTGTGTGTTTGAGCTGCGTGTTTGTGTTTGAGCAGTTAGTCCCATGGGACTGTGTGTTTGTATTAACATTTACGTTCATGCTTTTATCCAAAGCGACTTACAAAAGAGGATAACATTCAAGCTGCAACAAAATGAAAGAAACTAACAAAGAGTGTATATTGCTAACATAAAACTGCCCTATTTTAAGTAGAAAGTGCAATAGTGTAATAAAAAAGAGGAATTAAGTATAAGATGTTAAGTGCATTCTCAAAATTTAAGCCAGGAGATATCCTTGGAAGAGCTGGGTCTTCAAGAGTTTCTACACACTACTACACACTACTACATACTACTACACACTACTACACACTACTACATACTACTACACACTACTACACACTACTACATACTACTACACACTACTACACACTACTACATACTACTACACACTACTACACACTACTACATACTACTACACACTACTACACACTACTACACACTACTACATACTACTACACACTACTACATACTACTACATACTACTACACACTACTACATACTACTACATACTACTACACACTACTACATACTACTACACACTACTACACACTACTACATACTACTACACACTACTACACACTACTACATACTACTACACACTACTACACACTACTACATACTACTACACACTACTACACACTACTACATACTACTACATACTACTACACACTACTACACACTACTACATACTACTACATACTACTACACACTACTACATACTACTACATACTACTACACACTACTACATACTACTACACACTACTACACACTACTACATACTACTACACACTACTACACACTACTACATACTACTACACACTACTACACACTACTACACACTACTACATACTACTACATACCTCTTGCAGTTACGCTTTGCACTCCTACTTAAATATATTTTGGAAAAGCTCTGAAGTTGATGCTGTTTTTGTGTATAGCATTTTTCATCCAGGATTGTTTTACTGCTTGGGGCACTCTTGTGTGTTTGCCTTGTGATCTTGTCTAGTGTTACAAATGTCCTTATCTGTTATGCGCTTTTTTCTTCAGTGTTAGGAAATGTGTTCAGTGTTAGGAAATGTGTTCAGTGTTAGGAAATGTGTTCAGTGTTAGGAAATGTGTTCTCTGTGCATCCCTTCCTCACCGTGGGAGCGAGAAACACACTTTCACTTCCTCTGTGTGTCCAGTGTATGTGTATGCAGCATGTTCAGTATATGTGGAGCAACTTGCACCCAGCCTGGCTTTGCAAGCGATCACCTCGGAGTGAGACTGAGACGGGCCAGGACACCTTGCTGTCACCTCCCACTGCTCTGAGGTCAGATCAATGACTGGAGATAAAAATGCCTTTGTTGGTTGTTGATTTTGGTTCTGGATGTTAAGCCTGCCTCCACTGTGTCAGGGGTACAAGCCTGGTTAGGATTGGCTTCAATCAAAACAAAATGCAAACAGGCCTGATGGCCAAACTGAGCTGCAGAGTGAAATCACTCAGATCAGGATGGGTTTTCCCAGTAACCAAAGGTAAACAACCAGGATTGATTCTTTAAATATCCCTTTATTATCTGAAATGTACATTTGAACATATTTACAACATATATACAACATTCCATTAACCTGTCCCACGAGTGTTTCCCTGCAGCGCTGCAACGCACAGGGAAAGTAAACATTACATGACATCACACTCTGACATCATCACAGGGTGACATAATCAAACTGTTTCCATGCGGAACAAATCCCAGCATGCTTCTAAGAAACCAGTTGCCAAGGAGACATACACCCCACTCCCCAT
>JAIFZK010000045.1:4787500-4792500 GCA_027481765.1 Tenualosa thibaudeaui
GGGAGAATGCACCTGCAGACAAACGCAGAGACCCAATGACATTTCCGCATCGTCATGCCTCTCGTGCCTTCGACACTCTGAACCTTGTGTGTGCTGGATCACCCAATCAGTGGCTGGCAACCCCGACTCCCGACCCAAAACAAACGAATAATAAACACAATCGGATTTGCACTGGGATATTCCAACATATTTTAAAAGTCTAAAATAATTGAACCTTAGTTTGAGTTGCTACAGTCTACATTAGCGTGTTTCACGGAAGATGCGCATAATTGTCGTTCAAAAATATAAATCTCCAAAACAAACTAACAAGGCAGCAGAGAAACAGATGTTCTGGTCGAGATTACTGGCTGAACTTAATAGTTATTTTCGGGACATCATTATGTAACGCAGTTGCCCGCTGACTACGGTTAGGTTAGGTTGCTAGCGGCGCAAACTCCATAACAGACACAGCACTTATTGTACACTTGACGGGTCTAATCTTAGCGCCAGCCGCCGTGCCGAAGGTAACCTTGACGGCCAGCTGGCAAAGGACAGCTCGTTAGGCTGCTCGCGGAACAAACACCGGGCAGAATGTGCGCTTCTCGGTCACATAGCGCGCACCTTCTCATCGTCATTTCCCCGCCTGAGTTCTTGCGATCTGTAGTTTCTCCGCGCAGCACGCATGGAGCAGCGGGCTACCCCCGGTTAAAGCGAGCAGAGAGTGAGAGAGATCTTCGTACGTACCCGAACACTCCCCGGTACACCATCAGGACAGCCGCGCGGGCGGGCGATACACAGAACACGCAACGGGCAAAAGTGAATTTGCAGAACACCCCGAGCTTTTGGCTGTGCTCGTGCGTGCAGCAGTCACAGCTACGGCTTGAGGTCTTAAATGCCTTGCTTGATAATCAGTGATACGCATGCGCAGCGAGGCGTCGGGTTAGGGAATCTATCCGGTCACCTACGGGCACACGTGCCGTCCTACAGCGGGTGCCTTCGTGCACGTTGAACTGGCTGAAAGATCCGCGGAGGTTGAAACTTCAGATTTATCCGAAAATGTCCGAGACGTCCAATTACAAATCTGGGTTTAGATGATAGATGGATTGTAAAACTAACAACTCGATTTGACGATGGATCAGGAGCCGCTTTCTAATGAATAACGCCATCAAACTGAATAAATCGACCCGAGATTTTTGTTCATATGAGACGAACCTGTAAGGGTATATATACGTTTAATGTAAATACCTCAGCCCTGTGTGATACTGTCTATATGGAGACCTCTGACCTCAGAGCAGGGCCAGCTTTTGGCTTTCTGCTGCCCCAGGCCAGACTTGAGAAGTGCATCACGATGCCCCTGATATCCGGCGCCCTATGCGGACACTGGCCTCGGGCCACACAACACACACACACACAGGCATGCACACACGACACACACAGGCATGCACACACGACACACACACAGGCATGCACACACGACACACACAGGCATGCACACACGACAAACACATTTCACTGCATGACATAGGAGTCATAGATTTGTTAGGCAGGAGGCCTCTAGATCTTTGTGTACCTCAGACAAATCACACCTGTGTGAAAATATATGTGTGTGTGTGTGTGTGGACACACGCATGCAGAGAATATCTATAGGACATGTATAGCTATAGGATATGTACAGCTATCTATAGGACATGTATATCTATGTGTATATAGGACATATGTATCTATACTACATGTATATCTATACAGGTGTGTAGTGGCCGTTGGATGCGAGGGTGTGGAGTCCTCCTATCTCTTGGAACAGATGTATTTAATGTATTTCTTAAATATTAGCCATTTATCATTAAAATCACCAACACCCACCAAAAGAATCCCCACTATACCTCTGCATATCTAGGATACACATTCCCTCTGTATATCTAGAATAATCTGCATATCTAGGATACATATACCTACACATGGTTCTAGGTCGAATAGCAGTGACTTTCTGCCCTCTACTGGTAGCTATATGTACTGTATGCCTTTATTCCATTAGCAAATCACGGAAGTGTCTCTAAGAGTGGGATAGAACCAGACTGCTGTTCTAACAGACTGCTGTTCCTTATTGCTTCAGTGGGATAGAACCGGGTCTACCAGACTGCAGTTCCTTGGTGCCTGGTGAACTGACTGCTGCAGTCACTCATGTCCATAGTCACCTGCATCAGTCAGCCAATCCCAGCTGGTGTGTGTGTGCGTGTGTGTCTGTGTATGTGTGTGTGACCACAGACCACAGAAAAACTGATAGCACAGTGCTAAAGTAAAAAAAGAGTAAGTTTAATAGTCCAGGTTCAAAAGCACAGGACACAGGAGACACACACACACACACACACACACACACACACACACAGCCAAATGGAAACTCCATGCCACTGCACCAGCCCCTGCAAGTCAAGGCCCAAGACAGGATCCAAAATGGCAGCCTGGGCAGGGGCAGGTGTCCAGTCAGTCAGTAGCAGATCCAAAATGGCAGCCTGGGCAGGGGCAGGTGTCCAGTCAGTCAGTAGCAGATCCAAAATGGCGGCCTGCGCAGGGGCAGGTGTCCAGTCAGTCAGTAGTAGGTTGAAAATGGCGGCCTGTGCAGCCTGTGCAGGTGTCCTGTCTGTCAGTAGCAGATCCAAAATGGCGGCCTGTCAGTCGGTAGTAGGTCCAAAATGGGGGCTCGTGTCAGCTGGAGGGGTGAGCGACAGAGTGGCTGATCCAGTGACTCACAACAGCATTAGCATAACCCCCCCCCCCCCCCCGGGTTCCCCCAGTCATTCACTGGAGTGCAGTTGGGCCCAGGATCACCCCCAGTCATACTGGGGCAGAGGAGCAGAGATGGTCCCAGTCCATCAGAGGCCAGAGGCAGAGCCCAGATGATACAGACACACACACACACACACACACACACACATATCTCCTCAGAGAAGAAACAGGACACACACACACAAACACATCTCCTCAGAGAAGAAACAGGACACACACACACACACACGTCTCCTCAGAGAAGAAACAGGACACACACACACACACGTCTCCTCAGAGAAGAAACAGGACACACACACACACACGTCTCCTCAGAGAAGAAACAGGACACACACACACACACGTCTCCTCAGAGAAGTATAGGAGAGGATGACAAAACAGAGTAGAAAGGCATGTGAGTGTGTGTGTGTGCGTGTGTGTGTGTGCGTGTGCGTGTTTCTCATACAGGAAGTGGTTCTCTCCTAACGGGGTAGATGTCCCATGTCAGGCCGTCTCCATAGGGGGCGTGGCTAGAGGGCAGTAGGACTCGAGTCACCCAATGACTGAGGAGAAGGAGACAGAGAGTCAGCCAATCATGGAGGTATTTGTATGTGTCTGTGTGTGTCTACATGTGTGTGTGTCTGTATATAAATGCAGGGTCAGATTACCCATTGACTTGATCAGGCCAGTACCCAGGGGCCCCAGCCAATGGGCATTTAGCCCAAGTATACCTTTAAATATCTTTTCACATTTTTTATATTATTCACTGGCAATAATGCAGACAGATCATACATTAATCATTTATGAAGCATCAACCAGGCATCAGGCAGCAGCCACTTTCACATCGCTATGGTGAAGCCAAGAGAAACTGAGTAGAAGCACTAGGTGGCGCTACCCTGGCGAATAACCAGGAGCATGTGTGATTCTTTCTTCATAAAATAATAAAGGAGAATTCTGGAACTTTTAAGATTAACTTTTAAGATTAACTTAAATTTTCTATTGTGATTAATTAGATGAATATTTTTAATCGATTGACAGCACCAAGGCACTAATTATATATATATGTAAGTGTGTGTGTGTGTGTGTATATATATAGATATGTTTGTGTGTGTGTGTTTTTGTCTATATATATGTGAATGTGTGTGAACCATTCAGTCTCACCTTCTCTTCTCTACACCAAAGAAGAGTTTCCAGTTATTCAGGCGTCCATAATGGAAGGGGTTTCTGTAGGCCTGCAGACGAAACAAGGCAGGAGTGTGTGTATGTGTGTGTGTACCTTTTCTTATTTACTGAGGCGCTTGACTGTGTCTCTCTATGCTCATCTCTCCGCA
This sequence comes from Tenualosa thibaudeaui, assembly GCA_027481765.1. Lineage (NCBI taxonomy): Eukaryota > Metazoa > Chordata > Actinopteri > Clupeiformes > Clupeidae > Tenualosa > Tenualosa thibaudeaui. The sequence goes on from JAIFZK010000045.1 coordinate 4,791,571, forward strand.
GATGTGTGTGTGTGTGTGTGTGTACCTTTCCTCGTTTGCTGAGGCGTTTAACCTCTTTTTTGTTGATGTGTCTCTCGATGCTCGTCTCTCCTCTGGAGATCAGCATGGCGTGCCACAGTGTCAGACCCCCCAGAGCTACAGCCACAGTGCTGTAGGTAACACACACACACACACGCGCACATACACACACACATCATCTGATATGTCAGGTGAAAAGTAACTAAAGTTGTCTTATCATTCATTGGCCATCATCTGTGTGTGTGTGTGTGTGTGTGTGTGTGTGTGTGTGTGTTTTACCTGGTCAGGACCCACATGTAGATGACGCTCTTGTTCAGCAATTTGTCCTTGAGTGTAAAAGTGGGAGTAGTCTGATATGTGCTCTGGTGTGTGTGTTTGTGTGAATGTGTGTGTGTATGTGTGTGTGTGTGTGTGTGTGTGTGTGTGTGTGTGTGTGTATGTGTGGGTGTGCGTGTGTGTGTGTGTGTGGGTGTGCATGTGTGTGTGTGTTAGAGAGTGTGAGAGAGAGAGAGACAAAAAATACATCTTGGTTATCTGAGCTCTTTAAAGGTGAACATTCAACAACTTCAAGCAGCTCACTGTCAGAAAGTGGGTTGTGTGTGTGTGTGTGTGTGTGTGTGTGTGTGTCTGCTGAACCAAATGATACCCAACCCCCTGCATTTTTGTCATATGAGTGTAAAAGCTCCTCTACCTTCTGATCTCACACTAACAGTGAACACACGCATGGTTTAGGGTCAGGGTCAGGGTCATTTGTGTTGAGTCATCTTCATTTAGGCTACTATTTCCTCAAATGTTTCAAACTTTGCTTTTTCCATCTGTGTTTTAATCCCTCCATCTTCAACTTTCCCACAAGCATCTCCATCCCCTGGATCTGGGGCCCCAGATAAAGATTTGGGTTTAAATATTAATTTT
>JAIFZK010000045.1:4797500-4810000 GCA_027481765.1 Tenualosa thibaudeaui
AATAGTGTCTAAGCAAATCTGTAGTTTCTTAAATGAAAAACCAGGAAACCTTCCAGTCAGGCTTTAGAACTAATCATAGTACAGAATCAGCCCTAGTTAAAGTCTTCAATGACCTCCTTATCGCATCTGATAATGGATATATATCAATATTAATCCTATTGGAACTTAGTAGACACTCTCAATACCTTTAAGTCTAGACTTAAAACCTTCCTCTTTACTGTTTCCCATAGTTAGGGATGGTGCTGGCAAATCATCACTTCTCATGGGTCTTTTGGGAGGGACTGCCTCTGCTGTGCCCCCAGTTGTGAGGTATGGCGGCCACTGACCATCCCTGCAGTGGTGCTGTGTTGCCACACATCATACCTTAGTTATACTGCTATAGCCTAGTGCCGCCACAAAAGCTTCATGTGTCACGCCGTACAACTCTCTCTCTCTCAATATTTATATATATATATATGTGTGTGTGTGTGTGTGTGTGTATGTGTATATGTGTGTATATACATTCATATATATATATATTCCGTCTCTCCTTGAGCCTCTACTGAGCCAATATAGCCCTGCATTAGAAGGCTCTACACCAAGCCCAACCCAAGTTGATCAATTAACTGATAGTGTTGTAAATCTACTATACTCCACATTAAACACAATTGCACCATTCAAAAAGAAAACTAGGCAACAAGAAAAAATTGCCCCATGGTATACCACACAGACTCGCTTACTGAAACAAGCTGCGCGTAGACTTGAAAGGAAATGGTATGCCACTAAACCTGAAGCGTTCCGCCTTGCTTGGAAAGATAGCTTAAAAGAATACAAGACAACACTGAACAATGCCAAATCAACATATTATTCCTCACTTATACACAATAACCCGAAATTCCTCTTTAACACTATATCCCATTTAACAAAAAGCAGGAACGAGGTGTCCCATTCTATTCCCAACAAGTCAACCTGTAGCATACCTTGATTCATTCACACCCACCAATATATCAGAAATGACGTCTTTGATCTCCTCAGCTAAAGCTACATGTATGCCCAAATTACACATTTGCTCTCTGATGAGTGAACCTGGCCTAATTCACTTTCTTCCTCTGCCCACAATTATCTCTGCTGAGTGTCATCCCTGCCTCATTCTGGCGGACTCCTCTCACCCTCCCCTCCTGAGTGGACTACAACCAACACTAAGGGAGGCCCATGTCAGGACCGACTCTCCATCACAGAGGACCTTCCTAGACGCCCATGCTAGACCCGTCTCCCCTTCCTTGAAGCTTTGTGATTGCACCCCCCCCCCTCCTCACAATGGCGCTGTCAAATGGACCCTTACTGTTACCCCCATGACCCATCTCACTCCTTTGAGTTTGACACTATGTCTGGCCACTGCTACATTGTCCAGCCATAATTCCTGATAACCACCTATAGACTGACTACCATATAATGTAAAGTGGGATAACACTCCATTATGAACTATTATGAACCTTAGCTAAAACCATAGGCAACTTGTAGTCTGTCATGATTACTACTGATTGTAATTTTTCTCCATGACCCCTGGCAGTTGGGTTAGCCCCTTGAGTCATGGATCTGCCCAAGGTTTCTTCCTAGATTAACTGAACATAAGGGAGTTTTTCCTTGCCCCAGTTGCTCTTGGGTGCTCCTTCTGTGAAGCGCCATGAAACAATACTATTGTAAAAGGCGCTGTATAAATAAAATTGAATTGAATTGAATTGAATATATATCAATATCGGTCTACATGGGGATATATATCGTGTTCAATTTTATGACCACGATCGCCCAGCCCTAGTCTATCCAATAACATGAAGCATGTTGTGGTCTCTGCCTGAGCTCATAGTTCATTAAGGCAAAATTTCCCAATTTTTCCAAAACTTTCAACATCTTTCCCAGGTCTGAAAATGTCCTTTTAAAATTCCATGATTTCCAGGTTTTCCATGACTGTGGGCACCTGTGTGTGTGTGTGTGGCTGACATGACAGATGAGGGTGTGGTTTCAGATTTACTTGTGTCTTCCTTGTGAAAACGTCGCTAAGGCAACACCTGTACTCATGAGAGACTGGTGTGTGTGTGTGCTTGTGTGTGTTTGTGTTTGCTAGATTCTCTTCACTGGTGAAGACCTGTTCTACTTGTGTGAGTGAAAGAGTGTGTGTGTGCACATGTTTGTATGGGAGGCGTAGGTCCTCTTCAGCTACATGACATCAAACTTGCTCACAGTCCCTCTTGCGTAGAAATCAGTCCGTTGCTTTCAGGTCCGTCCACATTCTTGACGGCGGCCGCTGACAGGTTACCGGTGGGCGAGTATCCTCACCGGTGAGTATCGTTGCCACACGCCTCCTGGAAACCATGGAGATCTCGCTAGTTCTCTACGTTAACCTTAGCTCGAACCGACCCAACCTGTATGTGTCCGTGCGGCCGTGGGAACTCAAGTATCTGGCCTAACACTAATGACAGCGCGCGAGTCCCAGCTACCCCCTCCCCCTTATACCATCCATCAGCACAAAAGATTTCATCGCTGCATGTCGCAAAGGGGGAGATTACAGATTAGCGATGTTCGCTTTAAAGAAAAAGAAAATTGCTCAAATTGATTTAATGAATAGAGCCGTTTTTAAGTGCATCTGTATGCACTGTAACGTTATCCCAGCACAGATGCCGAGTGCGTTCCAGTGTTTATCCTGAAGCAAAAGACGCTTCTCAACACCATCCCTTCTAGTCGGAGATGGGAAGTCAGGCCAAAGGCTAACGTTACACGTTCAGCGGCACACACACTCCTCAAACTACCGACCAGAATCTGCGAACACTGATACTGACCTGACTGTGATCCGGTCTCAACGGCACAACGGCGGGCCCGTTAGGTCATGATAGGCAGGGGTAAGGTTAAGGTTTAAGCTCCCATCTGATGGTTTCGAGGCAGGGTTGTGAAACAGTTGTGAAATCTGTTCACCATCCTACCGAAACAACTCTGTAGTGCGCATGTTTGGGAATAGGCGCGGTGGGCACTGGGACATAGAGTTTTTGTAGTGTTTTTTTTCACATTGTGAGTGTTGGGAAAGGGTGAGATCCAAAAGTACATATTTTCCGCATTTATATTAACTGAACTCTACTTGAGATTATTAAACGAGTTAATAATCCCAAATGAGAGTCAACAAACAAAGCAGTTCCCCAGTAGCAGTCATGGCAAAGGGGGCCTGGGAGTTGTAGTCTGTACTTGGAAAACAAACGTGCGTCTGTCGCAAGGTGGGTAGTTAGTGGGCTACTGTATGCGTTTACGCTGTATACAATAAATGGCGTTCAGTTTCAACTTCGACATAAAGGCGAAACAAGACGAATACTGTCAAGACGATACGAAAGCGGGAAATGATCATGAAGGTAGTCTTAAAACGGTGAGTCCTCTACCTCGCCATGCTACATCACGCATGCTAACGGAGCTTGTTGGAGGCATGGATGCTAATCACTGGAAATTTTGCAGATTAAGTGGAACGGCTCATACTGTCATGTAACGTTAGCGTCCATTCCAGTGATCAGCGATACCGGTTTTCAGAGGTGTGGTATTTTCCCCATCACAGTTCTGTTAGCGTTAGCACTTTCGTCTCCAAAACTAAGCATGCAACAGAACCGCACCAGTAAAATGTGGCGTTCAGGGTGAAAGTAAAGTCAAGTCATTCTTGATTCTTTAGAGAAAAAGATCCTCTGTAGCTCCACAGAATATGTCAACTCCTCACGTACTTGACCACTACTTTAGAGTCTGAACTGTGTGTGAGTGTGAGCCCGAATGAGCTAACGCAACTCCAGATTCATCCAAGTTAATATCCCCGCTGGAGATGATGGTGGTGACGATCATTATAGGGTTATTTGAATGCTAAATGAATGTGTATGTTGACTGATGTGCTTTTAATCTGGATATTCTATCTGAATGCGTGCTGGTGCTACGTCAGGCTCCAGTGAGGGACTGTTTGGCGTGATGTTATGATGATGATGATGATGATGATGATGATGATGATGATGATGAGTGTGTGTGTGTGTGTGTGTGTGTGTGTGCAGGTGAAGGATGACACCTTCTCCCCCTCAAAGCCCCTAAAGGTGGCGCGTGAGCACAACATCCCGAGCAACGTGGACAAGCTGCTGCGAAATGTCGTCACAGAGACGGTGTGTGTTGGGGCTCTGCCCCCACTGGTGTGCGTGAACGAGTCAGTGCTGGAGCTCACGGCCGAGGAGTGGCAGGGGGAGGAAGAGGAGGAGGAAGAGGAGATCCTGAGGAGGGTGGCATCGCAGCGTTCAGATCTGCTTCCAGGGGTGTATGAGGGGGGGCTGCGTGTGTGGGAGTGCACTTATGACCTCCTCACACACCTGGACCAAGGGGGCGTGGTCTTCTCAGGGAGGCGGGTCTTGGACCTAGGATGTGGGGCGGGACTCCTGGGCATCATGGCGATGCGTCTGGGGGCGGAGCATGTGGATTTCCAGGACTACAACAGCACCGTAATCCGTCAGTTTACCATCGCCAATGCAGCCCTCTACCAGCAGGGTAACGGAGGGGACGAGGAGGAGGAAGAGAGGGAGAGAGAGAAGAAGAAGGTGGAGGAAGAAGAGAGAGAGGAGGGAGACGATGAAAAGAGAGCTACACAGAGAAAGGAGGAGGAGAAAAGAGGAGAGCAGAGGGTTGGAGAGAAAAGAGGAAAGGGGGATCAGACGGCAAAACGGATGGAGGAGGAGAACAGAAAGAGAGAGGGGGGTGGAGGGCAGAGCGAGAGCCCTCCAATCAAACGCAGTGCCTGCCCTAAGCCCGCCTCCCACCAAGGCCCCCTCACTAGCGCCCCCTGGTGTCGCTTTTTCTCAGGCGACTGGACGTCTTTCCTCTCGCTGCTCCAACAGCATGGCCCGGCACACAAATATGACATCATCCTCACCTCCGAGACCATCTACAACACCGCCTACTACCCGGCGCTGCATGAAGTCCTTCATAGGCTATTGGCGGATGATGGACGGGTGCTACTGGCCACTAAGGCACACTATTTTGGGGTGGGGGGCGGGCTCCTGCTGTTTGAGCGCTTCTTGGAGGAGAAGGGCGTGTTTGAGATGCAGCAGCTGCTCAAGGTGGAGGAGGGGCTTCAGAGACATGTGGTGTCACTCACCTTCAAGAGACGCAACACACACACATCACACACCCTAGCCTCCAATGGGATAGCTCAGAAGGCCACATGAGTGTGAATGTGTGCGTGTGACAGAGACCTGTATGTGTGTGTATCATTGCTGATGTGTGTACGCCCTCTGGTGAACTTTTATGGTAAATTCCTGTAAATCTAAAACTACTTTTCTTTGTGTGCTAATTCTTGATGTGGAGGGATTCTTTCTAAACACACACACACAAACCATGTCACAGTAGAGAGAACACACTCACCAGATGTCATTAATTTGTGGTAAACACAAAGACAAACACACACACACTATTATTGTCAGGGTTTATGTGAGGAGTGTATCGTTGTGTAAAGTAGAACAGTGTTCTCCACTGTCGTCACTCTTAGAAGCACTGCTGGTGTGCTCATATTGGACTGCTTGGTTTTAAGAAGTGCTGCCAACTCCTGGACAGTCTTAACAAGGTGAATACAGAGGCACACACACACACAGGAGCCCTCAGCATGTAAACTGTTTTATGGGGAGGGTTTTCTGTTCAGGCCTACACTATTGTGATAAATGCCCAATTTAGGGCCATCAACTAGAAATGGCACATAGTTTGGAGTACAAATACACAACAAATGCCTCCTGTTAGTGTGTGTGCTAGTCTGTGTGTGCATGTTCATGTGTGTGTGTGCTAGTCTATGTGTGCATGTTCATGTGTGTGTGTGCTAGTCTGTGTGTGCATGTTCATGTGTGTGTGTGCTAGTCTGTGTGTGAAGTGAACAGTTCTTTAATGATTCTTGCTCCGGGCCAGTCTCCCCTAGAGCAACTTCGGGTCAAGTGGCTTGCTCAGGGACAACGGTAGCCGCTGGGATTCAAACCCACAACTTTTCAGGCATGCTAGCCAGGTTCCTTAACCGCTACGCTACCACCGGCCCAGCTGCTGCTTCCAAAGGCGTGTAGTTAATGTACACACACTCAGAGAACTGTAATGTACACACGCTCAGAGAACTGTAATGTACACACGCTCAGAGAACTGTAATGTACACACGCTCAGAGAACTGTAATGTACACACGCTCAGAGAACTGTAATGTACACACACTCAGAGAACTGTAATGTACACACACTCAGAGAACTGTAATGTACACACACTCAGAGAACTGGTTTGGTTAAGGCAGTTGGCCGATTCTCTTCACTGCCACCTGGGTTTTATTATTCATGCTGGAGTCTAGTTTTTCTCTATAGCAGTTTTCCTAAACCCATCTTGCACTTGCTCATCACTGCACTGTTTCCAAAACTCAAAGTGCCGGTTTGCTGCTGCTCCAGGTGATTTTAATTATATAACCAATTACTAATTACTCTGTACTGGATGTAATCACACACACACACACAGGTGATTTTTATTATATTGCCAGTGACTACTTACTCACACACTTACACATTGGATGTGATAATCTGCCCAGTACTCTGTACTGGAGGTGATGATCTCACTGGTGATTCTCCTCATATATAATCTGACTGGTGCCTTTTGGTCATATAATCCTGCTGGTTAATCGGGATGCCACACACAAACACACACACACACAAACACACACACACAAACACTGTCCACATGGGGCCCTGGTGACATCCTACAATCAATCCTGATCTTTGGTCAGTCAATCTCTCTCTCTCACACACACAAAGTCAATCTTTGGTCAGTCAATCTCTCTCTCTCACACACACAAAGTCAATCTTTGGTCAGTCAATCTCTCTCTCTCACACACACAAAGTCAATCTTTGGTCAGTCAATCTCTCTCTCTCACACACACAAAGTCAATCTTTGGTCAGTCAATCTCTCTCTCTCACACACACAAAGTTACAATAACTGTACAGTAAGACAGCTGACAGTTGAGATAGTAAGAGAACACACACACAGATACACACACACAGATACACACACACACAGATACACACACACACACACACACAGATACACACACACACACACACAGATACACACACACACACACAGATACACACACACACACACACACACACACACACACACACACACACAGATACACACACACACACACAGATACACACACACACAGATACACACACACACAGATACACACACACATACACACACAGATACACACACAGATACACACACAGATACACACACAGATACACACACACACACACACAGATACACACACACACACACAGATACACACACACACACACACACACACACACACACAGATACACACACACACACAGATACACACACACACACAGATACACACACACACACACAGATACACACACACACACACACACACACACACGCAAATTAAGTTTGGGAACAAGCCTTACAAGCCTTCCACCAGGCTCCAAACATTTATTACTGCATGGACCTCTCACAACACAAATGTGAACACTTTAGAGCCTACATACAACATGACCACAGAAACAGAGTGTCTGTGTGTGTGTGTGTATTAAGACAGTTTAACGCTGACTTCTGTGCTGTTAGTTCAGGTCCAGCATCACAAAAAGTAAGGATTGATGTATGTAGTGTGTGTGTGTGTGTGTGTGTGTGTGTGGTACTGGTCCCTCAAGATAATACAGTTGGTCAATAAATACAACTCTGAACTAAATTCTCAATAACATCAAATAAACAGTCATGTCATCCAGCCATGCAGAGTTACAGCACACACACACACACACACACACACACACACACACACAGTCATGTCATACAGGCATGCAGAATTACAGTGCCTTCAGTGGAGACACGGAGAGAGACACACACACACACACACACACACACACACACACTGCTGTTGACAGACAGAAGCTAACTATGGGGGCCCTTCCCCCAGCCCCCCACTGTAGCGGTCAAAGGTCATCTACTTCTTGGCCTTGCCCTGCGCTGCCACGGCCTCCATTGCCTTGCGTACCGTCTCCTCGTCCCCCAGGAACTGCATGGGCTTAACGGGCTTCAGGTTCTTATCCAACTCATACAGGATGGGAATCCCTGTGGGCAGATTCAGCTCCATGATGGCCTCCTCCGACATGCCTGCGCACACACACACACACACACACACACACACACAGAGTTAGTTTAGTATTCTTATCCAACCAAAACAGGATGGGGGATCCGTGTCATCAGCACATGTGTCACAAGTGTCTGTGTGAGAGTGTGTTTACAAGGTACATACCCTCCAGATGCTTGACGATGCCACGGAGACTGTTGCCGTGGGCAGCAATGAGGACTCTCTTGCCCTCCTTGATCTGTGGCACCACTTCCTCGTTCCAGAAGGGCAGCGCACGGGCGATTGTGTCCTTAAGGCTCTCACATGATGGCAGCTGGTCCTCTGTCAGGTCGCCATAGCGACGGTCCTACAACACAGGGCAGGTGTCAGGGGTCACAGACCACAACAGCTGGACCTCACTTCCTGTCTGGTGTTCTCACACTCTCACCCTCCAGGGCAGTCGGGATTCAAACCTACAATTTCCAGGCTACTAGCATGCTAGCCAGGTTCTTTAACCGCTACGCCACCACCGTCCAGATTTTCCATATGGCCCCTGAGTGTGTGTAGCTGCCGTATGTGTGCTCCAAGTGTGTGTGTGTGTGTGTGTAACTGCCGTGTGTGTGCTCCGAGTGTGTGTGTGTGCACATGTGTCTGTAGGCCCTCTCACACTGCTGACTACCTCTGGCTAACACAGGAAGAAGTCTATTAGTTGGAGGCTACCTTAGAAAACACGAAAGAGCTACATGTCAAGGGATGTTGGCAAAATGGCAAACCAAACTAACGTAACATTGTACAGCTAGCACACATAATGTTGTCACTGTTTTGCATCATTTAACAGCACAGCATCTAGCATCACCATCTGCAGTGAATAGAAAATTGCTTACCGATACCGTACACGGCACAGCTTTATCGCTAATCCACAGGCTACAGACCAGCTTTCTACAGAAGAATGAAGCTTATTGAGTCTATGCGGCTCTGCAAAGCTCCCTCTGCTGGCTACCCTGTGCAACTCCTATACAAACTCAGGAACTTGGCTTTCAGGAGATAATTCGCCCCCAGAATGTAGCGAGTTCTCATTTAAAAGAACTTGTGTGTCTCACGCTCATGCAATACAGGGGTGCTCAGAGATCCTCTGTGTGTGTGTGTGTGTGTGTGTGTCTCATTGTATGAAATGCAGCTCTACAGTGATCTGTCGCAACCTTATCTGGTGTGAACTTCAGACTCACAGCTCAGCATGTGAGAGTAGAGTATTACCCATTACACACACACACACACACACACACACAGAATCAGAAATTAGGGAAACTGTCTATAAAGGAGTTCATGTGTCATACAATAAATAAATGCACACACACAAACACATTGCACATACACATAGAACTTAATTCAGCATTCACACACACGCCCCCACACACACAATCAGAACTCACAGGCCAGGCGGCCAGGATCATAGATCCAAATTTGTATTAAACGAAGTCTTCAACGATATCAAAAGGATCTCTCCATAAGGAGTGTGAAGAATAAAGGTTAAGAGGATCTCTCCATCAGGAGTGTGAAGGTTAAGAGGATCTCTCCATCAGGTGTGTGAAGGATAAAAGCCTTTCCACAGGAGAAGACTGTCAATTCTAGCAAGTTTGGGAATTCTTAGAGTGTACAAACCTGTGAGCCACACACATTTTATGCCCAAATATTAGGGCAAAGACTTTACATGAGTAACCATAGCTGTTTAAAGCATAACTCAGACATGGATATTTCTACAGTTTTGAAACAGCATCAGGGTCATTCATTGAAATAAGATCAGGCGTGTTTAGCGAGTGATTGATTACAGATCTCAAAGTGACACACTGATCATGAGAGAATACCAGTCTGTTTGGACACTGATCATACATGAGACCAGTCTGGACACTGATCATACATGAGAGAATACCAGTCTGTTTGGACACTGATCATACATGAGACCAGTCTGGACAGCTGATCATACACAAGACCAGTCTGTTTGGACACCTGACCCTGACTGTCAGTGTTATCAGTCTGTTTGGACACCTGACCCTGACGGTCAGTGTTATCAAAAGCTGTGAAATCAGCAGCAGTGTGCAGCTCTTTCAGGGTTAGAGCTACTATGCAGATGATGTCTAGTCCTTTATGAGGCCAGTATATGTGCCTCCGTCTCTCTGCTGGTCTAACCCTGACCCTGACCCTGACCCTGACCTTGTGACCGGTGTATTGTGATCACACGCAAGCTCTGGAACACAATCTGAGAGGGGTTTTTATTAGTGTCGTCAATCGATTAAAAAAATAATCTAATTAATCACACATGCCCTCGGTTAGCGCAGATTTCAGCAAAGTGCTGCTTCTTGGTTTCCTTTACTCCCAGTGTAAGATTGTAGATGCCACAGGCTGTCTATGACCACATCGTTTAGTGTGTGTGTGTGTGTGTGTGTGTACCTTGCTGATGGCGCTGTAGTAGTCGTGGACGGCGTCCATAGGGGGTGGCGGGATGTCGTAGGAGCGTCTCCAGATTTTGACCTGTGCCTCTCCGTGTTTGGCGGCAGTCTCCGCCTTGTTTAACCCTGTCAGGCCACCGTAGTGACGCTCGTTGAGCCGCCAGGTGCGATGGACCGGAACCCACATCTGGTCAATCTGGTCCAGCACCAGCCACAGGGTCCGGATGGCCCGCTTCAGAACCGACGTGTAGCACACATCAAACTCATAGCCAGCATCTGCATAATGATCCATTAAACACACACACACACACACACACACACACACACACAGGGGACATGTAAAACTCATAGCCAGCATCTGCATGGTGAACCATTAAACACACACACACACACACACACTCATACACACGTCAAGCTTCATAGCCAGCATCTGCACTGCAATATACTACATTAATCAATATCAGCACACACACACACACACACAATATCAAAACACTGCCACTGTCTGTCTGTCCATCCATCGATTGATCCCAACACAGTCCCAGGATAAACGCTCCTCTATGTCTACTGAAGTAGAACTTTCCCCACAGCTGAGCTGGTCTTCAATCTTCGATCCAATCAGGATTCACTTTTATCTTCATTTCCTCACTGGCCACCACTGCAAACTTTGGCAGGCCTGTGCCCACGTGCTCGCCTCACAACCCCCTCCCCAGCATGCGACCATACTAGAAACCTGCGTGCGGTGACTCATTTGGGCTGCGTGCGCTCGCGGAGAGATGCGCTGGGAGCTCTGCTCAGCTTCACGTTCCTCTCTGCACGTTCGCCTCATTACGCACTCGTGCGTCACGTAAAAGGGTGGGGCTTACAGTTGACAGGGTCCTCTCTGATAGGCTAGATTCGGATAGGTAGGCGGGCTAAAGGAAAAATTGACAACTAACACATCCCACGTTCTTGACTCCCAACTAATTTTAATTCCCAATTTTGTGCCATTTAAATAGAATTTTCAGTATAAACGGTTCAAATATCGTGCAGGGAACAGACGGTTCCCCACAGATAAATGTTTCGGTTGCCTTCGCGTTGAGATCGGTGCCATCACTACTGAGTTCAATGGTTGTTTTGTAGAATCAATGACAAAGCCCACAGAAACAAGTGACCGAAAAGTGGAGTGAACGTTATCATCACCCCCGAGTGAAATACGCGGATCCCTCACCTTTCAGGGCCTTTCCCCCGCGCTTGGCCTCCTGCTCGCCAGTCGCACTCAGGTCCGCGTCAAACCAGCCGCAGAAGCGGTTCTCCTGATTCCAGCAGCTCTCCCCGTGGCGGATAAGAACCAGCTTGTAGACGGCCATTTTAGCTCGGTGGTCCTCGGTTGCAGATCAAACGCGGAAAATCGGCCGGTATGTTAAAATAGAGAGTGGCGGGCGACAGGCTAGTGCGGACGTGCAGCTGCAGGTGGTTCACGAGTGAAGTGAGATGTGCGTGACGGCACCTTTTCCTTATTCCCGGCGTGACATGAGTGACGAAGCGCGCTTCCCACACCGTATTGGCCAATCAGGAGACAGAACACAGTTTTCAACCTCTGTCTGACGAAGTCAGGGTAGTGACCTTGAGTGGTTCATATACTTGATGAAAGGCGGACACTCTGTACACTATGTGGCAGTGGTAAACTAGACAATACGGGTGTGATTGTTCAAAGCCCAACTGATGGTCGCGCCGGCGCACTGAGAGACCAGTAATGTAGATCTGTCAAGAACTCAGCGTGATTTACTGACATTGTGCATTCTACTGAAATAAAGGAAAAGTAAACCCCCAAGTCTGTCACGATTAAATGCTGTAAACTGGCTTTCACACTCGGTGTGAACCTCTAGACTGGCAGAAAATAACAGAACATCTTATTCATAACCATGATTCATAGGCC
>JAIFZK010000045.1:4820000-4822500 GCA_027481765.1 Tenualosa thibaudeaui
GAGCCGAAAACCTTTCTTCAGCTGGTGGTGAGAGGAGAGGAGGAAACACACACACACACACACACACACACACTAAGGAAAGGCGGGAAGAGAGGAGAGCAAAGCATCTTGATGTGACCACTGTGTCTCAGTGTATGTGTATGTGTGTGTGTATGTGGGTGATCTGAAGAACAGAGAAGTGAACACACACACCTCTCTCTCTCACACACACACACACACATGTGCACACATATATGCATAAACCCCTCGGAATGTATGGAATCTATATTTCATGTAATTTATGACACGAGTGATGTGTGTGTGTGTGATATAAACCATGTGCGAGAGCTTCACTGACTGTGTTTGAGCTTGAGCTTAAGTGTGTGTGTGTGTGTGAGAATGAGAGTTTGAGTGAGACAGTGTGTGTGTGTGAGAATGTGAGTTTGAGTGAGACTGTGTGTGTGTGTGAGAGAGAGAATGTGAGTTTGAGTGAGACTGTGTGTGTGTGTGAGAGAGAGAATGTGAGTTTGAGTGAGACTGTGTGTGTGTGAGAGAATGTGAGTTTGAGTGAGACAGTGTGTGTGTGTGAGAATGTGAGTTTGAGTGAGACAGTGTGTGTGTGTGTGTGTGAATGTGAGTTAGAGTGAGACAGTGTGTGTGTGACAGAGAGAATGTGAGTTTGAGTGAGACTGTGTGTGTGTGTGTGTGAATGTGAGTTTGAGTGAGACAGTGTGTGTGTGTGAATGTGAGTTTGAGTGAGACAGTGTGTGTGTGTGTGTGTGAATGTGAGTTTGAGTGAGACAGTGTGTGTGTGTGTGTGTGTGTGAATGTGAGTTAGAGTGAGACAGTGTGTGTGTGAGAGAGAGAATGTGAGTTTGAGTGAGACTGTGTGTGTGTGTGTGTGTGTGTGTGAGAATGTGAGTTTGAGTGAGACAGTGTGTGTGCGTGTGTGTGTGTGTGTGAGGGAGAATGTGAGTTTGAGTGAGTGTGTGTGTGTGTGAGAATGTGAGTTTGAGTGAGACTGTGTGTGTGTGTGTGAGAATGTGAGTTTGAGTGAGACAGTGTGTGTGTGTGTGTGAATGTGAGTTTGAGTGAGATTGTGTGTGTGTGTGTGTGAATGTGAGTTTGAGTGAGACAGTGTGTGTGTGTGAATGTGAGTTTGAGTGAGACAGTGTGTGTGTGTGTGTGTCCTACAATGCCAATCCATCATATGTGCATGATTGAGTGCGAGATGTGTTTATGTTAAGTTAATGAAACCATCTGTTCTCTCTGTGTTACTCGTTTCTGTGTGTCTATTGGCTGTTCATTAGACTGGAGTTTCCATCTTGAATCTCCTAAACCCAGGGGTGAAAGTACTGGTCTGGTCTGGTACTCCACACCCCTAAAAGGTTCTGAGAAAGTACAGGTCCGATCTGGTACTCCACACCCCTAAAAGGTTCTGAGAAAGTAAGCTGGTCCAGTCTGGTACTCCACGCCCCTAAAAGGTTCTGAGAAAGTACTGGTCCGGTCTGGTACTCCACGCCCCTAAAAGGTTCTGAGAAAGTACTGGTCCGGTCTGGTACTCCACGCCCCTAAAAGGTTCTGAGAAAGTACTGGTCCGGTCTGGTACTCCACGCCCCTAAAAGGTTCTGAGAAAGTACTGGTCCGGTCTGGTATTCCACGCCCCTAAAAGGTTCTGAGAAAGTACTGGTCCGGTCTGTGTGTGTGTGTGTGTGTGTGTGTCTGTCACTCTCCTGTGCATGGCTAGACCCTTCTGTGTGTGTGTGTCTGTCACTCTCCTGTGCATGGCTAGACCCTTCTGTGTGTGTGTGTGTGTCTGTCACTCTCCTGTGCATGGCTAGACCCTTCTGTGTGTGTGTGTGTGTTGCTCTCCTGTGCATGGCTAGACCCTTCTCTGTGTGTGTGTGTGATTACTTGTGTATATCTGTGCATCCGCATGATCAAGAACGTGTGTGTGGGCGCACACGCATGATTACATATGTGAGTGAGTCTGCGCGTGTGTGTGTGTGTGTGTGTGTGTGTGTGTGTGTGTGTTCAGTTACCACCATCTTCAACTCCTGCTGCCTCAGCAGGGCCAGGACCATCCTAAAGGACGACACCCACCCTGGTGTCCATCTCTTCAACCTGTTGCCATCTGGCAGCGTTCAGGTCCATACCAGCCAGAACAAATAGATCCAGGGACAGTTTCTTTCCCAAAGCCGTCACCATACTGAACTCCCATTTGCTCTGACACATCGTCACCCCCCCCCACCACCCCCTTTCACCCATCACCCCCCCCCCCCACCTTTCACCCATCATCACCCCCCCCCCTCACCTTTCACCCATCCCCCCCCCCCCTCACCTTTCAACATGTCTGTTGTATCTGTTTTATAGTCTGTCTGTGTCCTTAGTGGTTATTGCAGGTATGGCATAGTATTTGTATAGGATATATTTATACTTTGCACTGTGTGCACTTTTAAGGAGTTGCTCTAAATCTCATTATACTGTGTCTAATGACAATAAAGGCTTTCTATTCTATTCT
>JAIFZK010000045.1:4825000-4827500 GCA_027481765.1 Tenualosa thibaudeaui
CTCTCCAGGCAGGTTCCTGGCTAAAAAAATCTAAAAACAACATGTCACTTCAGAAACAACTGATGCTCAATAGAGGTTCTTTTAGAGATCAGTAGTAACTCCCAAAGCTACCCGAGTTAACCAGTAACCTGTCTTAGTAGTACAGGCCCCAGATCAGTAGTAACTCCCAAAGCTACCCGAGTTAACCAGTAACCTGTCTTAGTAGTACAGGCCCCAGATCAGTAGTAACTCCCAAAGCTACCCGAGTTAACCAGTAACCTGTCTTAGTAGTACAGGCCCCAGATCAGTAGTAACTCCAAAAGCTAACCGAGTTAACCAGTAACCTGTCTTAGTAGTACAGGCCCCAGATCAGTAGTAACTCCCAAAGCTACCCGGGTTAACCAGTAACCCGTCTTAGTAGTACAGGCCCCAGATCAGTAGTAACTCCCAAAGCTACCCGAGTTAACCAGTAAACTGTCTTAGTAGTACAGTCCCAAGATAAGTAGTAAATCCCAAAAGCTACCCGAAGTTAACCAGTAACCCGTCTTAGTAGTACAGGCCCCAGATCAGTAGTAACTCCCAAAGCTACCCGAGTTAACCAGTAACCCGTCTTAGTAGTACAGGCCCCAGATCAGTAGTAACTCCCAAAGCTACCCGAGTTAACCAGTAACCCGTCTTAGTAGTACAGGCCCCAGATCAGTAGTAACTCCCAAAGCTACCCGGGTTAACCAGTAACCCGTCTTAGTAGTACAGGCCCCAGATCAGTAGTAACTCCCAAAGCTACCCGAGTTAACCAGTAACCTGTCTTAGTAGTACAGGCCCCAGATCAGTAGTAACTCCCAAAGCTACCCGAGTTAACCAGTAACCCGTCTTAGTAGTACAGGCCCCAGATCAGTATGTTCTCATCAGCATGTTCTTGGTGTCTTTGGCTTAAGACGATCAAATGTTTCACTGCTAGAATATTAGAACCCATTTAAGACCTTTAAGTGTCCCACTGCTAGAAATGTCAAACCCTAAAACTTTGCCGTGTTCCATTGCCAGAACAGCAGAACCCATGTTAGAGCTAGAACATTAGAACCCATGTAAGACTTTGATTGCCCTCATCATATGCAAAGTTCTTTCATCAACCATCCCTGTAGCCCGTGTCTAGTTCTATCCTCATTGGAACCCACACACAGGAATGTGCTCTGCAGTGTGTGTGTGTGTGTGTGTGTGTGCGTAGGGGGGAATGTGCTCTGCAGTGTGTGTGTGTGTGTGTGTGCGTAGGGGGGAATGTGCTCTGCAGTGTGTGTGTGTGTGTGTGTGTGCGTAGGGGGGATTTCTCACCTGAGTGAGTTCAGCTGGGTCGCCCCTCCCCCAAACCACCTGTGCTCGTTGCTCCGCCTCCTCGTCGCCCGAAGAACGAAACAGATGCTGCAGCTCCCGGACAGACACGCCCACAAATATATCAGCCACGCCCACTTTCCTGCTTCGTCTGCACCACACCCTGCTGGGCCCGGCAACCCTCGCCGGGGGAGGGACTCTTGTCTCCATCTCTGAACACACACACACACACACACACACAGAAAACGGGGAAACGACAGGGAAAGAGAGAAACACACAGAGGCAAACAAACTAGTAAACAACTGCAGTTCTGTTCATGATGAAGGAGAACTCCAGCATGGCTGAGCCTCTGTTCTACTGTAAAAGGACCTTGATTACTGCCAGTCCATTGTGGGAATTTCTGTAAGAACAAGTAATATATGTGTGTTGAGTGTATACAAGAATAGAATAGTGCATGCAGTAGAATGTGTGCTATAAAAAGAATGTACAAGAGATTTATGTGCATGACAGTAGGTGTCTTTGGAAAACCATGTTGAAACCATGTTTGGAGCATCATCGTAAAAGGACAGAGACTGAGATCTTGTGTAGGATTGGCTCTGTTCCAGCTACATCATCTACTGTTAGGAGTATTTAAGGTAGACAAATAAGGTAAAAGGTTAGAATGGTTGAGGATCATCGATGTATAGCCATTCTCTCGGTGAACGCAATAAAGACTTGGTTGAACAAGACAAACTTCTCTGCTACTTTGGGTTTTTCTGAGAAACTTCTCCACACCATCTCAGTGAGCCCTATGCAGGATAGACAGGTAGTCTGTTCCTTTTAGTGCCGAGGGCCAACAGTCATTCAACAGTCCCCATCAAACCATCTATCAACTTCTCTGCACTTTGCTTGTCAAAGTCATGTTCATACTTTTTATGTTATAACATGTGGGTGTCATGGATCACCTGACTCATGCAGCTTAGCTCCACTGCTAAAACCACCGTCATGGCAAATCCATTAACAACCTCACCACCACCAGTGGGATACTGCTTCAATAAGTGTCTGACAAATATGTGTGTGTGTGTGTTTGCACATGCAAATTTATGTGTACCAGCAAACCCTTCTAACTGAACCAGATCAAGTTTAGTAATGACCTCTTAACTAACCAGCAGTCTTAAAGCTGTGTGTGTGTGTGTGTGTGTGTGTGTGTGTGTGTGTG
>JAIFZK010000045.1:4835000-4845000 GCA_027481765.1 Tenualosa thibaudeaui
TCACACGGTCCATTGATGAGGGAGGTTGTCATAGTACTGGTGGGCCACTCTTTGTAGTACTGATTTCATTGTCCAGTCAGACTCAAAATCCAACTTGTATTGGTTTTGACCATCAGGCAAGTACTGGAGAGCCTGGAGGTCATGGGCTGTGGGGTCACCAATTTTTTTTACCAGGTCGAATATTTGTGGCATAGGCCCCAGATAACTTCATGAAGTCATTGTGGTAGCTGAGTCACCTTGAATGGGGATGGATGCATTTGTGCATCTCAAAGATGACAATGTAATCACGTGGAGTCTGAATATCTTTGATGATGCGCCGTGTAATGAGGCTATGCATGAAGTCACACTCCATTTGTGTGCCCTGCAACCAGAGACTTTTATTATGGTGACACCATGTTTCATGGCCAGATGCAACCAGAGACTTTTATTATGGTGACACCATGTTTCATGGCCAGATGCAACCAGAGACTTTTATTATGGTGACACCATGTTTCATGGCCAGATGCAACCAGAGACTTTTATTATGGTGACAGCATGTTTCATGGCCAGATGCAACCAGAGACTTTTATTATGGTGACAGCATGTTTCATGGCCAGATGCAACCAGAGACTTTTATTATGGTGACACCATGTTTCATGGCCAGATGGAGGTAGGTGTAGCTGATGATACCACACTGATTTTAAAGCCATCACTCCTGACAATGACTTTCTTGATGTTTCCATTGGCCTTTAGGATTCATTCAAAGTGTTTGGACTGCAGATGGGCAAAAACCTCACTGCTGAGGGAGGCTTCATGCTCCTCCCAAGTGTAACAATACCTATCTCACCCATCTTTGCTACTGATTTGGAAGCAAGTCAAATTGTGCATCAATAATTTAGTTTTATAATACATTGTCCTTGCTTTTGTCTGGGGTCACAGAAGAATGCATTGAAGGTCCATTGTCCACACTGAAAGTTTGTGTTAGGGTTAGGGTTAGGTAGTCTGCTACACTGGTGCGTTGTGTAATGAGCACTTGAACTGCTGAGTGTCATCCCTGTCTCCGGTCACCAACGCCCCCTAAGTGGACTGCAACCAACTTCATGGGAGGCCCATGTCAGGACCAACTCTCCTTCCTGAAGGCTCTTCCTAGACGCCCATGCCAGGACCGACTCTCCTTCCTGAAGGCTCTTCCTAGACGCCCATGCCAGGACCAACTCTCCTTCCTGAAGGCTCTTCCTAGACGCCCATGCCAGGACCGACTCTCCTTCCTGAAGGCTCTTCCTAGACGCCCATGCCAGGACCGACTCTCCTTCCTGAAGGCTCTTCCTAGACGCCCATGCCAGGACCGACTCTCCTTCCTGAAGGCTCTTCCTAGACGCCCATGCCAGGACCGACTCTCCTTCCTGAAGGCTCTTCCTAGACGCCCATGTCAGGACCGACTCTCTTCCTGAAGGCTCTTCCTAGACGCCCATGCCAGGACCGACTCTCCTTCCTGAAGGCTCTTCCTAGACGCCCATGCCAGGACCGACTCTCCTTCCTGAAGGCTCTTCCTAGCCGCCATGTCAGGACCGACTCTCCTTCCTGAAGGCTCTTCCTAGACGCCCATGCCAGGACCGACTCTCCTTCCTGAAGGCTCTTCCTAGACGCCCATGCCAGGACCGACTCTCCTTCCTGAAGGCTCTTCCTAGACGCCCATGCCAGGACCGACTCTCCTTCCTGAAGGCACTTCCACGACGCCCATGCCAGGACCGACTCTCCTTCCTGAAGGCTCTTCCTAGACGCCCATGCCAGGACCGACTCTCCTTCCTGAAGGCTCTTCCTAGACGCCCATGCCAGGACCGACTCTCCTTCCTGAAGGCTCTTCCTAGACGCCCATGTCAGGACCGACTCTCCTTCCTGAAGGCTCTTCCTAGACGCCCATGCCAGGACCGACTCTCCTTCCTGAAGGCTCTTCCTAGACGCCCATGCCAGGACCGACTCTCCTTCCTGAAGGCTCTTCCTAGACGCCCATGTCAGGACCGACTCTCCTTCCTGAAGGCTCTTCCTAGACGCCCATGCCAGGACCGACTCTCCTTCCTGAAGGCTCTTCCTAGACGCCCATGCCAGGACCGACTCTCCTTCCTGAAGGATCTTCCTAGACGCCCATGTCAGGACCGACTCTCCTTCCTGAAGGCTCTTCCTAGACGCCCATGCCAGGACCGACTCTCCTTCCTGAAGGCTCTTCCTAGACGCCAATGCCAGGACCGACTCTCCTTCCTAGAACCCCTGCAACTGATCCCTCCTCACAATGGTACTGTTAAAATGGACCCTCCTGTGGACTTTAGCATTATGTCTGGCTGCTACTACACTGTCCAACCATAACTTTTGATAACCACCTATAGCTTGACTACCATATAATGTTGTGGGACAATATTTTGAAATTATTATGATGCTCAGCTAAAACCATTGACAGATTGTAGTCTATCATTGTACTTGGCCCCTTGAGCTGTGGATCTGAGGTTTCTTCCTAAACTAACTACCACGGTGGAGCTGTGGATCTAAGGTTTCTTCCTAAACTAACTACCACGGTGGAGCTGTGGATCTAAGGTTTCTTCCTAAACTAACTACCACGGTGGAGCTGTGGATCTGACCAAGATTTCTTCCTAAACTAACTACCACGGTGGAGCTGTGGATCTGACCAAGGTTCCTTCCTAAACTAACTACCACGGTGGAGCTGTGGATCTAAGGTTTCTTCCTAAACTAACTACCACGGTGGAGCTGTGGATCTAAGGTTTCTTCCTAAACTAACTACCACGGTGGAGCTGTGGATGTAAGGTTTCTTCCTAAACTAACTACCACGGTGGAGCTGTGGATCTGAGGTTTCTTCCACAGTGGAGTTTTTCCTGCCTCCGTTGCTCTTTGGTGCTCCTTGCTGTAAAGTGCCATGAGACAACACTGTTGTAAAGTGCCATGAGACAACACTGCTGTAAAGCGCCATGAGACAACACTGTTGTAAAGTGCCATGAGACAACACTGCTGTAAAGTGCCATGAGACAACACTGCTGTAAAGCGCCATGAGACAACACTGCTGTAAAGCGCCATGAGACAACACTGTTGTAAAAGGCACTGTGTAAACATCATTGAATTTAACTTGACTTTAGGAGACGTGATAGATTGCGACTGGTTAGTCGTGTAATGTGAACTCGACGTGCTAGCAAGCTAGCTGCACCTCCACATATTTGTATTTACAGGTCATAGGCTAAGCCTGTCATTTTTGCCCTGTAGTCGGGAAATTAACTGCTTTGGTGTTTATAGGCTAGGGGGGGCATTCCAGTTTTCCTGAATAAATGGACTGGAACACATTTCTAACTCAGTTGTCTTAAATGTTCAATGTTCAATGTCTGTCTTTGTTTAAGAAACATCATTTCGATTCCTCGTATGTCTTGTCCTCGTATGTAGAATTGACAAGCTGGACTTCTTTATCTACTATTGCTACAATGTTTAGCCTACCTCTCTAGGCAGCTACAACGCTAACCTCTCAGGGCTGCTGCAATGCTTAGCTTACCTCTCTGGGTAGCTACAATGCTAACCTCTCTGGGCAGCTTCAATGCTAACCTTTCTTGGCAGCTTCAATGCTAACCTCTCTTGGCAGCTTCAATGCTAACCTTTCTTGGCAGCTTCAATGCTAACCTCTCTGGGCAGCTTCAATGCTAACCTTTCTTGGCAGCTTCAATGCTAACCTCTCTGGGCAGCTTCAATGCACCTTTCCAAGTGGTGGGTAACATGAAGCGCTTCCTTACAACCCATTTCTGTGCTGATCTAACTAATAAGCTGATCTAACTAATAAGCTAATCTGATTTATAAGCTGGGAAGGTACAAACAGTAAAAAACTTGTTTGCTACTGAGAGTTGCATCTCTCTCTCATCCCCCTATCTCTCTCTCTCATCCCCCCATCCCTCTCTCTCATCCTCCATCCCTTGCTCTCTCACTCTCCCTTTTTCTCATTCCTCCTCTCTCTTTCTGTAGATGTTTGGTCTTGTGACTGCTTCTTTGGCTCTGTCTGCTGTTGTTCTGTTATCAATCAGTCAATCTCTGCAACACACACACACACACACACACATACACACACACACACACACACACACACACACATACATACACACACACACACACACACACACACACACACACACACACACACACACACACACACACACACACACACACACACACTGAGTGCTGATAAAGGCCTTTTGTGGTATTCATCCACTCACTCTCCACTCTTCTCTCACTTTCTTTCTCTCTTTTTTCTTCTCTTCTCTCACTTTCTCCTCTCTCATTCTGCTCTCTCACTTTCTCTCTCTCCTCTTCTCTCCTCTCTCTCTCTCTCTATTCCCCCCCCACTCTCTCCTCCATGGGAGTGGCAGGGCTGTGGCTCTAACCACACACCCCTAGAGTGCTGAGACACACATTCCTGCCTGACGAGGGGCGCGCGCACACACACACACACACACACACGGCGACATATGCATATCCTTAACATCCATCTGTATATACAAACACTCTCTCTCACACACACACAAACATACCCACATACAGACAGACACTGAGTCAGTCACACACGTTAACCCTAGGCACACACACACATATATTCACTCACACACACACGCACATTCTTTTTCTCTCTCTCTCTCTCTCTCTCACTCACACACACACACACAGTCAGACATGCACATGTAAGCACAAATAAAGAATATCCTAACATCCATGTTTACATACATACACACACTCACTCACTCACAAAACACACATACATTCACTCACACACACACATACTTTGCACTGACCCAGAGCCTACATACCATTCACACACACAGACACACACACACACTCACTTCAATCAGTCATACACACACACAAGCACGCATGTGCACACACACACACACACAAAAAAGTTGGGAGGGAAGGGAAATAGAGGGAGGGAGAGAGAGAAAGGGATTAAAGGAGGGAGAGAAGAGAGAGAGAAAGGGAGGGGGCAGCAGGCGTTTGCAGGAAATGACATCACATCCTGTGTGTTGTGTTCTGAATGGGTGCAGTGTAGTAGAAGTGGTGGAGCACAAGGATGAGATATTTGAAGAAATTTGGAAATGTAGACACACACACACACACACATACACACACACACACACACACAAACACACACACACACTTAAAAGACTGAGTTCACATTCCACTTAATTTGTCACAGATGCACACTGAAACCATGGCAACTTCAAAGAACATGTGAACATGTGTAATTACTGCAGTAGAAAACACATTCACACACACACACACACACACAAGAGAGGAGTAACTGGTGGGAGTTAAGATAAGAGTGTTTGTGTTCTCGTGTCCTACATACCATTTACACACACAACACACACATACCCCCCCCCCCCCCCCCACACACACACACACAGCACACAGACAGAGAAGAGAGTAACTTCTTGTGTGTGTATGCATGTGTGTGTGTATGTGTGTATGTGCGTGTGTGTGTGTGGGTGTGTGTGTGGGTGTGTGTGTGTGTGTGTGTGTATGTGTATGTGTGTGTGTGTGTGTGTGTGTGTGTGTGTGTGTGGGTGTGTGTGTGTGTGCGCACACCTTGGTGTGATTTGGTGTGAGGTCTGACTGGCGCGACCTCAATGATCACTGCCTCCGGACTGGAATTATTGTGAAGTGGGTGAGACCAGCCAGTGAAACAGCTGCAGTTAAGGACATCACTACAGACTCATTTGCCCCTGTGCAACGTATGTACAACCTGCTATCAACTGTTGTTTGCCCAGGATTCACATTATAACCAACCAATTAGTGGCACTTGGTGATGGTGATGTCATACAGGCTACAGTGCACTGTAAAGAACTTCCCATGGGATATCACACCCACAAAAGCAGGTTTAGTGGTGGAAAACCTTATATTCCGGTCCTCTTGATCAATGTGTATAGCTACATTGAAACAATAAGATACTCCTGTAATGCCTAGAGAACTGTAGGCTATTTTTGTATGGGAACCAAAGTAAAGGTGTAGCGGTTAAGGAACCTGGCTAGCATGCTAGTAGCCTGGAAGTTGTGGGTTTGAATCCCGGCTGCCACAGTTGTGCCCTTGAGCAAGACACTTAACCCTGAGTTGGCAAATGTAAGTGGCTTTGGATAAAAGCGTCTGCTAAATGCAGGAATGTAAATGGAAATGACTCACCTCTAACCTGTTTCTCTCTCTCTCTCGTGCTTATACCTGTGGCCCAGGCCACTACATACTGTGTACTACATACTCGAGGCCTATGTCTGCATCTACCCCTGCACATGTATGTACTTGTCAAGTTTAATGTCAAAATGTGTTGGTGGGAGATGGGAATCTGCATATTTCCAGTTTAAAAGGACGTATAAAAAGACTTTGCAGGACTTGTGGAAGTTGTGCCTGCTAAGCATTAAGGGTAACTTGTTGTTGGCTAACGCTAGCCTAAATTAGTGCATAGGCCTAACAAGTGGCTAACGCTAGCCTAAATTAGTGCATAGGCCTAACAAGTGGCTAACGCTAGCCTAAATTAGTGCATAGGCCTAACAAGTGGCTAACGCTAGCCTAAATTAGTGCATAGGCCTAACAAGTGGCTAATGCTAGCCTAAATTAGTGCATAGGCCTAACAAGTAGCTAATGCCTGACTGTGCAGATAGATAGCCACAGGGATTAGCCCACTGATAGCCATATTAATAAATTCATATCTGTGCTGTTAGCCACAATAGTGCTGCTTAGCCAAAGTCCTTCTTTTGTTAGCTATCACTTACCGGTGCCATAGTAACACCCAAACACTATGTTGGGTGTTAGTGATTATATCATTGTTATAGTGTTCAGGTCTAAACATAAAATTGGTAACAGCAGCCACACATCCCTGATGTCAGTGACACTCAAATCCTCACCAGAACCTTTTTAGTGAACCAAACAGTCTACAGTCAAACTAATGTTGGTTTTGTGAAACTGTTCTGCATCAGTAAAACAATATGAATAAGTGGAGCTTTATTGTTATCTCAATAAAACATACACATATACAGTTTGCACAGTCCAGTGTCAGATTGGGACTTGATTCATTTACAGATACACCTATGCAAATTAAATGTCATTGTCTCCAAAGTGCAGGTATATATTGTGTGGTTCTGGACGAGTCAAAGTCAAGGAGTGAGATCAATCATGGGGCTGACATTGGCGCCATCGTGAGAAGGGGTCTGTCATAGGACCTCTGGGCTGGAGGGTTGGTCATGGACTGGGCTGGTCATGAGCCTCCTGTGAAGTTGGTCACAGATCTCTCAGGATGGAGTTGGCGACGGGGTGGAGCAGATCTCTCAGGATGGAGTTGGCGACGGGGTGGCAACCAGAGAGAGGCAGGAATAACACGGCAAACAAAAAATCTTCACAACATTCCAAAAACTCCAGTTGAAGTATTAACCATTGAAGTATCAGTGACAGTAGTACAAAGCTGGGTTTCAGTTCAAAGTGAGGGGAGGCTGCAGTTATGTGGACTAAGTCAATGCAAAGAGACTGTCAAAGCATCTCTGCTACTGTAGCTAGTTTAGCCACCAGGAGGCCAAGGTGTCATGCATACCCATAAACTGTGATGAGTCTGATGATGTTTCTAATCCATCTAATTCTGACAAGCTTCCAAACAATATAAGTGAGCCGCTCTTCTCAAGGCATCCACTAGGTGTCAGGCTTGGCTGCAGGTTGTGTGGGCTGAACTTGGGGACAAGATGCTGTTGTCTGTCAGGACAGGCAAGAGAATTCTCTCTTTCTCTCTCTCTCTCTCTCAGACACACACACACACACCCATATGCAAGCTCTAGTTGAGGCTGGGATGCTGCTGAGTTGGTCTGCTGGGAGAGACGGTGGAGGGGAGAACTAGAGGAACACAGACACAGCGTGTGTGTGTGTGTATGTGTGTGTGTGTGTGTCCACTATTTGGGCAGCCCATAGTAACTTGGCCAGAAGGATCAGCATATCCATCTTTGACAGGTTCAGGTTCAGTTGCTGGCGATGGTCTTTCGTGTGGAAATTGTAATGTGTATGTGTGTGTGTGTGTGTGTGTGTGTGTGTGTGAATGCGTCCCTCTACTGGTACGTCCCGCTACCTAGGTGTCATGACTGATGACCAACTGACCTTTGCAGATCACGTTGCCTCTGTGGCTCGGTCGTGCCGTTTTTCCCTATTCAACATAAGGAAGATCAGGCCGTACCTAAGCCAACATGCAACTCAGCTCCTGGTACGGACCCTGGTTATCTCTCGGCTTGACTACTGCAATGTCCTCCTATCAGGCCTACCAGCCGGTGAGAACATGCAGTGAGACCGCTACAGATGATCCAGAATGCAGCTGCACGTCTGGTCTTTAACCAGCCAAAAAGTGCACGTCACACCTCTGTTCATTGAACTTCACTGGTTACCCTTGGCTGCTCGCATTAAATTCAAGGCACTTATGATGGCCTTCAGGGTGAATGATGGCTCTGCTCCCATCTACCTGAATTCTCTCCTGAAGCCCTATGTCACCCGACGACCGCTTCGTTCCTCTAAGGAACGTTTTCTAGCATGGCCTTGTGCAGGTCAATCCAGACTCTTCTCATATCTGGTTCCGCGCTGGTGGAATGACCTCCCAAGTGCTACCAGATCAACTGACACCCTCTCCACCTTCAAGAAACTCGTGAAGACCCAGCTCTTCCCTCTTTTGTAAGACGCTTTGGATAAAAGCTTCTGCTAAATGTCAATGTAAATGTAAATAGTCTGGAGTCTTACATACACACACACACACACACTCACAAACACATGTCCTATGTCTGAGCAGGATCTAGAGAAACTCATTCATGTGTTTATAACTAGTAGAGTAGATTACTGCAGTGGCCTTTTTACAGGCCACCCTAAGAAGACCATGAAGGAGCTCCAGTTAATACAAACTGTGGCAGTGAGGATGCTGGGAGGAGCTAAAAGGACTGACCACATAACGCCGATCCTGAAATTCTTGCAGTGGCTCCCAGTTAGTCAGAGGGTGGATTTTAAAGCACTTTTACTTGTTTTTAAATCATTAAACGGGTCTGATCCACAGTACACAGCAAATATGTGTGGCTGTGTGATATGTATCAAAACTCCACCCGCCCCTCCGCCCTGAGATCACAAGGAATAAAACCCACTCTAAACTCCACCACTCTAAACTCCAACACTGTAAACTCCACCACTCTAAACTCCACCACTCTAAACTCCAACACTCTAAACTGCACCACTCTAAACTCCAACACTCTAAACTGCACCACTCTAAACTCCAACACTCTAAACTCCACCACTCTAAACTCCAACACTCTAAACTCCACCACTCTAAACTCCACCATTGTAAACTCCACCACTCTAAACTCCACCACTCTAAACTCCACCACTCTAAACTCCAACACTCTAAACTCCAACACTCTAAACTGCACCACTCTAAACTCCACCACTCTAAACTCCAACACTCTAAACTCCACCACTCTAAACTCCACCACTCTAAACTCCAACACTCTAAACTCCAACACTCTAAACTCCACCACTCTAAACTCCAAGTGTGGTGAGGCAACTGTTTGCAACTCTGGAACCTTTTACCTGACAATATGAAGTCCATTTCCATTTTAAATCTAAAAAGCTAAAGACCAATTCTCTCTTTCTAATTCTCTTTTTAATCTGTTTTTATTGTGTTGTATGTATGTATTTGTGTATCTATTTTCTTGCGTGTTTTATTTCTTCTGCTCTGTCATGTTTTATGTGAATGTTAAGCTCATGTCTGGTTTTACTGCTTCTTCTATTCTTTGTTTTGGTTTGAATCTGTGACACACATTGACTTGAATCTGTGACACACATTGACTTGAATCTGTGACACACATTGACTTGAATCTGTGAAACACATTGACTTGAATCTGTGACACACATTGACTTGAATCTGTGACACACATTGACTTGAATCTGTGACACACATTGACTTGAATCTGTGACACACATTGACTTGAAT
>JAIFZK010000045.1:4847500-4857500 GCA_027481765.1 Tenualosa thibaudeaui
TGTGTGTTTGTGGGATGTGTGTGTGTATGTATGTGCAATGTCCACGGTGTATGTGGGGTGTGTGTATGTGGGATGTGTGTGTGTGTGTGTGTGTGTGTATGTGGCAAGTGGGACTGCAGTGTTCATTTTAATGTGTTTATGTGTGTATTTGTTGGGGTTAGGGTTAGACAATGGTGCACCATTACACACACACACACACACAACAGAACCCTCCACACACCAACCCCCCTCAAACACATCTACACACACAACAGAACCCTCCACACACCAACCCCCCTCAAACACATCTACACACACACACAACAGAACCCTCCACACACCAACCCCCCTCAAACACATCTACACACACAACAGAACCCTCCACACACCAACCCCCCTCAAACACATCTACACACACAACAGAACCCTCCACACACCAACCCCCCTCAAACACATCTACACACACAACAGAACCCTCCACACACCAACCCCCCTCAAACACATCTACACACACGAACTCAATTCAATTCAAGTGAACTTTATTGGCAAATAGTTCACTGCTTTGCCTAAGCATTAAGCATGTATTACAGTACAGTAGAACACAGATGTATCCATGACATTTAAACACACACACACACACACACACACACACACACACACACACACACAGAAATGTGTATATGTGGGGCTGCCATGGCCTAATGGTTAGGGCTTTGGCCTTTTGCCGTTTTGATCCTTGACCAGTGGACCATGGCTGAAGTGCCCTTGATCAAGACACCTAACCCCTCACTGCTCTCAGTGCCCTTGATCAAGACACCTAACCCCTCACTGCTCTCAGTGCCCTTGATCAAGACCCCTAACCCCTCACTGCTCTCAGTGCCCTTGATCAAGGCCCCTAACCCCTCACTACTCTCAGTGCCCTTGATCAAGACCCCTAACCCCTCACTGCTCTCAGTGCCCTTGATCAAGGCCCCTAACCCCTGACTGCTCTAAGTGCCCTTGATCAAGGCCCCTAAACCCTGACTGCTCTCAGTACCCTTGATCAAGGCCCCTAACCCCTGACTGCTCTCAGTGCCCTTGATCAAGGCCCCTAACCCCTGACTGCTCTCAGTTCCCTTGATCAAGGCCCCTAACCCCTGACTGCTCTCAGTGCCCTTGATCAAGGCCCCTAACCCCTGACTGCTCTCAGTGCCCTTGATCAAGGCCCCTAACCCCTGACTGCTCTCAGTTGACCAAGGCCCCTAACCCCTCACTGCTCTCAGGGTGCTGCTGTAGCAGGCAGCCAACTGCTCTGGATTAGTGTGTGTTAGTGTGTACTTCACTTCAGTGTGTGTGTGTGTGTGTGTGTGTATCACTGCTCTGGGTTAGTGTGTACTTCACGTCTCTGTGTGTGTGTGTGTGTGTGTGTGTGTGTGTGTGTGTGTGTGTGTGTGTATCACTGCTCTGGATTAGTGTGTACTTCACTTCGCTGTGTGTGTGTGTGTGTGTGTATCACTGCTCTGGGTTAGTGTGTACTTCACCTCACTGTGTGTGTGTGTGTATCACTGCTCTGGGTTAGTGTGTACTTCCAGTTGTGTGTGTGTGTGTGTGTGTTTGTGTGTGTGTATCAGTGCTCTGGGTGAGTGTGTCCTTCTCGTCTCTGTGTGTGTGTGTGTGTGTGTGTGTGTGTGTGTGTATGTGTATCACTGCTCTGGATTAGTGTGTACTTCACTTCGCTGTGTATGTGTGTGTGTGTGTGTGTGTGTGTATCACTGTTCTGGATTAGTGTGTACTTCACCTCACTGTGTGTGTGTGTGTATCACTACTTTGGGTTAGTGTGTACTTCACTTTGCTGTGTGTGTGTTTGTGTGTGTGTGTGTGTATCACTACTTTGGGTTAGTGTGTACTTCACTTTGCTGTGTGTGTGTTTGTGTGTGTGTGTGTGTGTGTGTTTGTGTGTGTGTGTCTCACTGCTCTGGGTTCTTGTGTAGTTCTCTTGTCTGTGTGTGTGTGTGTGTGTGTGTGTGTGTATCACTGTGTGTGTGTGTGTGTGTGTGTGTGTGTGTGTGTGTGTGTGTGTGTGTGTATCACTGCTCTGGATTAGTGTGTACTTCACTTCGCTGTGTGTGTGTGTGTGTGTGTGTGTGTGTGTGTGTATCACTGCTCTGGATTAGTGTGTACTTCACCTCACTGTGTGTGTGTGTGTATCACTGCTCTGGGTTAGTGTGTACTTCAGTTCGCTGTGTGTGTCTGTGTGTGTGTGTGTGTGTGTGTGTATCACTGCTCTGGGTTAGTGTGTACTTCACGTCTCTGTGTGTGTGTGTGTGTGTGTGTGTGTGTGTGTGTGTATGTGTATCACTGCTCTGGATTAGTGTGTACTTCACTTCGCTGTGTATGTGTGTGTGTGTGTGTGTGTGTGTATCACTGTTCTGGATTAGTGTGTACTTCACCTCACTGTGTGTGTGTGTGTATCACTACTTTGGGTTAGTGTGTACTTCACTTTGCTGTGTGTGTGTTTGTGTGTGTGTGTGTGTATCACTACTTTGGGTTAGTGTGTACTTCACTTTGCTGTGTGTGTGTTTGTGTGTGTGTGTGTGTGTGTGTGTATGTGTGTGTGTGTATCAATGCTCTGGGTTAATGTGTACTTCACTTCGCTGTGTGTGTGTGTGTGTGTGTGTGTGTGTGTATCACTGTTCTGGATTAGTGTGTACTTCACCTCACTGTGTGTGTGTGTGTATCACTACTTTGGGTTAGTGTGTACTTCACTTCGCTGTGTGTGTGTTTGTGTGTGTGTGTGTGTGTGTGTGTATGTGTGTATGTGTGTGTGTGTATCAATGCTCTGGGTTAATGTGTACTTCACTTTGCTGTGTGTGTGTGTGTGTGTGTGTGTGTGTATGTGTGTGTGTGTATCAATGCTCTGGGTTAATGTGTACTTCACTTCGCCGTGTGTGTGTGTGTCTGTGTGTCACTGCTGTGGATTAGTGTGTACTTCACTTTGC
Source organism: Tenualosa thibaudeaui (assembly GCA_027481765.1). NCBI lineage: Eukaryota > Metazoa > Chordata > Actinopteri > Clupeiformes > Clupeidae > Tenualosa > Tenualosa thibaudeaui. The sequence continues at coordinate 4,850,458 of JAIFZK010000045.1, forward strand.
TGTGTGTGTGTGTGTCTGTGTGTGTGTGTGTGTGTGTATCACTGCTCTGGATTAGTGTGTACTTCACTTCGCTGTGTGTGTGTGTGTGTGTGTGTGTGTTTGGGTTAAATGCAGAGACCAAATTTCCCTCACAGGATCAAAAGAGTAGAGATGATCATTATTACACGTGTGTCTTTATTTGTGTGTGTGTGTATGCATGTGTGTGTCTGTTTGTATTTGTGTGTGTGTGTATGTATGCATGTGTGTGTCTGTTTGTATTTGTGTGTGTGTGTGCATGTGTGTGTCTGTGTGTATTTGTGTGTGTGTGTATGTATGCATGTGTGTGTCTGTTTGTATTTGTGTGTGTGTGTGCATGTGTGTGTCTGTGTGTATTTGTGTGTGTGTTACCTTGTGTGGGGGTGTCTTTGTGTGTTTCTATTTGTGCGTGTGTCTATATGTGTTTGTATCTGTGTCTGTGTGTCTGTCTGTGTGTGTGTGTGTGTGTGTGTCTGTGTGTGTGTCTGTGTGATCAAGACCCCTAACCCCTCACTGCTCTCAGTGCCCTTGATCAAGGCCCCTAACCCCTCACTACTCTCAGTGCCCTTGATCAAGACCCCTAACCCCTCACTGCTCTCAGTGCCCTTGATCAAGGCCCCTAACCCCTGACTGCTCTAAGTGCCCTTGATCAAGGCCCCTAAACCCTGACTGCTCTCAGTACCCTTGATCAAGGCCCCTAACCCCTGACTGCTCTCAGTGCCCTTGATCAAGGCCCCTAACCCCTGACTGCTCTCAGTACCCTTGATCAAGGCCCCTAACCCCTGACTGCTCTCAGTGCCCTTGATCAAGGCCCCTAACCCCTGACTGCTCTCAGTGCCGTTGATCAAGGCCCCTAACCCCTGACTGCTCTCAGTGCCCTTGATCAAGGCCCCTAACCCCTGACTGCTCTCAGTTGACCAAGGCCCCTAACCCCTGACTGCTCTCAGTGCCCTTGATCAAGGCCCCTAACCCCTCACTGCTCTCAGGGTGCTGCTGTAGCAGGCAGCCAACTGCTCTGGATTAGTGTGTGTTAGTGTGTACTTCACTTCACTGTGTGTGTGTGTGTGTGTGTGTGTGTGTGTGTGTATCACTGCTCTGGATTAGTGTGTACTTCACTTCGCTGTGTGTGTGTGTGTATCACTGCTCTGGGTTAGTGTGTACTTCACGTCTCTCTGTGTGTGTGTGTGTGTGTGTGTGTGTGTGTGTATCACTGCTCTGGATTAGTGTGTACTTCACTTCGCTGTGTGTGTGTGTGTGTGTGTATCACTGCTCTGGATTAGTGTGTACTTCACTTCACTGTGTGTGTGTGTATCACTGCTCTGGATTAGTGTGTACTTCACCTCGCTGTGTGTGTGTGTGTGTGTGTGTGTGTGTGTGTATCACTGCTCTGGATTAGTGTGTACTTCACCTCACTGTGTGTGTGTGTGTATCACTGCTCTGGGTTAGTGTGTACTTCAGTTCGCTGTGTGTGTCTGTGTGTGTGTGTGTGTGTATCACTGCTCTGGGTTAGTGTGTACTTCACATCTCTGTGTGTGTGTGTGTGTGTGTGTGTGTATCACTGCTCTGGATTAGTGTGTACTTCACTTCGCTGTGTGTGTGTGTGTGTGTGTGTGTGTGTGTGTGTATCACTGTTCTGGATTAGTGTGTACTTCACCTCACTGTGTGTGTGTGTATCACTGCTCTGGGTTAGTATGTACTTCAGTTCGCTGTGTTTGTGTGTGTGTGTGTGTGTGTATCACTACTTTGGGTTAGTGTGTACTTCACTTTGCTGTGTGTGTGTTTGTGTGTGTGTGTGTGTGTGTGTGTGTGTGTATGTGTGTGTGTATCAATGCTCTGGATTAGTGTGTACTTCACTTCGCTGTGTGTGTGTGTGTGTGTGTGTGTGTTTGGGTTAAATGCAGAGACCAAATTTCCCTCACAGGATCAAAAGAGTAGAGATGATCATTATTACACATGTGTCTTTATTTGTGTGTGTGTGTATGCATGTGTGTGTCTGTTTGTATTTGTGTGTGTGTGTATGTATGCATGTGTGTGTCTGTTTGTATTTGTGTGTGTGTGTGCATGTGTGTGTCTGTGTATTTGTGTGTGTGTTACCTTGTGTGGGGGTGTCTTTGTGTGTTTCTATTTGTGCGTGTGTCTATATGTGTTTGTATCTGTGTGTGTCTGTGTGTCTGTGTGTGTGTGTGTCTGTGTGTGTGTGTGTCTGTGTGTCTGTGTGTGTGTGTGTGTGTGTGTCTGTGTGTGTTTCTGTGTGGAGAACATGTATGCCTCAGTCTGGTGTATGTGGGGTTCTTAAGCAAGGTTCTCTGATAGAACTTCAGAGAACCTTGCTTAAGAACCCCACATACACCCCCCCACGCCCCATTCACCCACCCCCACACACACACATGTTTCACATTGTTGTTTTCCCACTATTTTTGTCTAGTCCACAAATGTAAGACAACCCCCCTTTTAGAGATTAGTATTTACAGGACAGGTCTTATTTTCAGGCTAATGGGGTATCTATGCAACCTCAACTTACCTAACAGTAGGCCTATAAGAAATTGTGTTTATTTCATGCACATTAAACATTAAATTAACTTAATGGACTTAAATGATTGTAGTCCCTTAACATATCAGCATAGTTTTGTACCAACACAGTTAACTGAACAGAATCAGGTGAGCTGAACGCTTTGTTACTCGCACTGGCCCAGCTGATCAAATAAAGACAAGTAACACACTACCTCACAAGTAACACACTACCTCACAAGTAACACACTACCTCACAAGTCTGTTGCAAAGCACAACATTGCAGCCAAACACCTTGTTCAATTAGGAACTTTCCCATGGTGTGAGGCCTATCGGAGCAGGTGTGTGTGTGTGTGTATGTGAACACCTTGTTCACTTATGAACTTTCCCATGGTGTGAGGCCTATCGGAGCAGGTGTGTGTGTACATGTGTGTGTGTGTGTGTGTGTGTGTGTGTGTGTGTGTGTGTGTGTGTGAACACCTTGTTCACTTATGAACTTTCCCATGGTGTGAGGCCTATCGGTGCAGGTGTGTGTGTGTGTGTGTGTGTGTGTGTGTGTGTATGTGAACACCTTGTTCACTTATGAACTTTCCCATGGTGTGAGGCCTATCGGAGCAGGTGTGTGTGTGTGTGTGTGTGTGTGTGCGCGCACAATTATGGCCTTCTCTCAAAGCCTATGAGAGAATTGGCCCTAATATCTTTTGTAAATGACCACATCCTACAATGTCCAACCTGTGTAACGCACACACACACACACACACATAGAGAGAGAGAGAGCTATGTGTAACGCACACACACATAGAGAGAGAGCTATGACAGAAGTCTTAAATAGACTTTGATTTTGCTTTGACCTTTGACCATCGATAAATTCATTTTGTACAACCTACTATAACACGTTCACGTTCTGTGTGTTTGTGTCTATGTGTTTGTGTGTTGATGTCACAGTGTGTGTGCATGTGTGTGTGTTTGTGTGTTGATGTCACGGTGTGTGTGCATGTGTGTGTGTTTTTGTGTTGATGTCACGGTGTGTGTGCATGTGTGTGTGTTTTTGTGTTGATGTCACGGTGTGTGTGCATGTGTGTGTGTTTGTGTGTTGATGTCACGGTGTGTGTGCATGTGTGTGTGTTCTGTTTTTTTAGCAGCTTACTGGAGCCTGGAGGTCTTACTAAAGGCTGCCTGGCAGAATGTGTGTAAGTCCCTGTCACATTCTATTGTTCTACTGCAGAGCGGTGACAGTGCTGTGTGTGTGTGTGTGTGTGTGTGTGTGTGTGTGTGTGTTTTGACAGGTGGTGGAGACTGGGCTTCAGCTGTGCTTCAGCTCTGTGTTAATCAAAGGGATTGTCTGTGTGTGTGTGTGTGTGTGTGTGTGTGTGTGTGTGGTGTTACTCTGTGATGGCAAAAATACCTTTGTTAAGCTTGTACCTATCTCAAAAAGCTCAGATCAACTCTCTCCGTCTTTTCCTCTCTCCCTCTTTTTCTCTCTCCCTCTTTTTCTCTCTCCCTCTTTTCCTCTCTCCCTCTTTTTCTCTCTCCCTCCTTCTCTTTCTCTCTCTCCCTCTTTCTGTTCTCATGGACTATGGTGGCTGTACAATGAACAATATTTGTCTGTAAGGTGTGTGTGTGTGTGTGAAGACGATCATGTTGGTATGGCAGTGTACACCAAGGGAAAATTCAGCTACTGAATATCCTATATATACTATCCTATATATACTATACTATATATACTATCCTATATATACTATCCTATATATATACTATCCTATATATATACTATCCTATATATACTATACTATATATCAGGGTTTATTTCTATTAGTTATATTAGGGTTAATATTTGTTGCATCAAAACAAACTGCACTTAAACCCATTTACATTTCAGTCTGAAATCATTCACAAGCTCACAGCATTCACTGAAGTCTCAGCTCCAAACCTCCAAACCTACAGGGGGCAGACAGAAGGAAGGTCAGTGCATGTAGTAGTAAGGAACTTCCTGCAGGGGGCAGACAGAAGGAACTTCCTGAAGCGGCCATATTACCTATGCACCTGCATGGAGGGGCACAAAGGAGAATCTATCAGCAAACAGCTGAAATGTGGTCAAGACACTGAAGACGCAACTGGTAGGAACATGGACTTTGTAAAATAACTTTGAAATGTGAAACATAAGAAAATTAATCAGTATTTAAGTTTGGTAGGCTGTTTGTGCCTGGTGCCTATTTAACTTGAGCTACACTGCAGAATTTTCAGTTGTATTATATTATGCTTTGATTGAATACTTGTTTGAATGACTAATGGCTCAGTTATGTGGAATTCTGTGTTTGAAATACAGGCATCTAATGCTATGCTTATATTACAGTTAAATTGTTCTTTGTTACTTCTTTAATGGCAGTAAATGCAATTATTTATTTAGTAGTATCAATGGTAAATAGTTCAAAATACTGGAAATAATAGTCATAATAATAATAATCATTGTCTCTTTTCTGTTCATTTATGTTTGAAGGTTATCAACCTAACTCCACTAACTAACTCCACTAAACTAAACTAAACTAAACTACTCTAAACTAAACTAAACTAAACTAAACTAAACTACTCTAAACTAAACTAAACTACTCTAAACTAAACTAAACTAAACTTCACTAAACTGCACTACTCTAAACTGCACTACTAGCTGCACTGTCTCTCTTCCAAATAAAGAAGAGAAGAAAAGGAGTTTGAGTCCCCTTGCGTCCTTCAAAGGTTTGACCAGGCAGTTTTTCAGAGTTTGGGCAAGAGCTGACTTAAACCTGACAGAACTTGACAATACTATATTACTGTATATATACTATATTACTATTATATATCAGAGCTCAGTTATATCAGTTATATTAGTTGGTAGCCTACTATACCGTATGTAAGGTATAATGAACAATAAGGTGTACATATATTGGAATATTGCACAAGTGCTACATTCACCAATATCCTCACGCCGTGGAGTTAATGGACTATGTAGTTTTGCTAACAATTTACATGTTTTGATATCTAACACAGGCTCATTTGCACAACTATACTTCATTCCGCCGCACACTCATTCAAAACGTACTGGAATAAACTGCCATTACTACTTGTAAATGGAATAAACTGCCATTACTACTTGTAAATGGAATAAACTGCCATTACTAGTTGTAAATGGAATAGTGTTTTGTTACTAGTTCTAAATGGATGCTTTCTGTGATCAAAAGCAGGTCGTTTAGTTTGGTCTAGCTTCTTGGCTTGTAAAATCACTGTTTCCCAAACTCCTAAATGCACTGTAACAGACAGTTGAAATGTTGCTGTGCTGCGAACGTCAGCCTGAATGCTAACTTGTGCCCCTGTCTTAACGTGACCGTACATTTAAACTTCACACCGAGTTGGGTGAATTGATATGCAAGTGTAGAAGAAAAGTCCAGAAAAGTGGAACTTCTTCATAGGTGTGGGGTTATCTGAAAATAATGCCCATTCTCAATAACACATCACAATAGGGTGGTGTTAGCATAGCAGCTAAGGAACCTGGCTAACGTACAAGTAGCGGTTAAGGAACCTGGCTAACGTACAAGTAGACTGAAAAGTTGTGGGTTTGAATCCACCTATAACAAGCCCATTGACTGCAGGTGATGACGACCTCCTATAACAAGGCCTTGGACTGCTCCATTAACTGCACTGTCCATTTACCTGCACAGTCCTCAGTGAAGGCCTGTTGTTTCGGTGGACTGTCAACACCAGGACTCAGTCAAGACTCCTTTTGTGGGCCCTCAGTGGTGGAATGAATCAAGTACTGTGTTTACCTCTGACAACTTGTAGCACACGCTGAATACCATAATCCTCATTTTCATATCGATTTTTGCAACTGATGTTTTTTCACTTTTTAGGACCGCACTTCATACTAAATACTTTTTAGGACCGCACTTCATACTAAATACTTTTTAGGACCGCACTTCATACTAAATACTTTTTAGGACCGCACTTCATACTAAATACTTTTTAGGACCGCACTTCATACTAAATACTTTTAGGACCGCACTTCATACTAAATACTTTTAGGACCGCACTTCATACTAAATAACCTGTTTCCAATTTTTTCTTCATGTTTAGTGGAAAATTCCAAGATGGCCGTATATATGGCCAAGTGTATATATAGAAAAATATAAAAAAATGGCAGAGGGTACAAAGTGTATGAGGAACAACCAATGCACACGGTGCAGATGAGAACCATAAAAGCACTAGTGGAACTAAGAACTTCTACCTTCCTGAATAAGATCAGGTAGCACTAGTGGAACTAAGAACTTCTACCTTCCTGAATAAGATCAGGTAGCACTAGTGGAACTAAGAACTTCTACCTTCCTGAATAAGATCAGGTGACCATCACAGTGGCAGAAATCCACACATATGCATGAAGAACTGCACAGCACCAGGGCCTGACATGTTGAATGGCTACTGGCTAAACTGGCTATGTGTGAGTGTCTGGCCATGCAAATGAACCAGTTGCTCAGGGATGGAATCAGGCCAAT
>JAIFZK010000045.1:4862500-4872500 GCA_027481765.1 Tenualosa thibaudeaui
GGCCAAGTGAATGCTGTGAATCTTACTTCTAGCAGTTGCTTGGTTACGGTTTTGTTCTACTGAGCAGGTTTGGTGTGGATGAACACGAGGTGACGTCTGATTGGATGAACATGAGGCGTATAGTTAGTTCAACTCTCATGTGATTGGATGAAGCAGGAGTTCAGCTCTTGTCTGATTGGATGAACATGAGTTCATGTTCAGGGTTTGAATTATCATTTATTCTCTAAGGGGGTCTGTCTAAAAACAAATGCTTAAAATATAAAAATAAATATTACTATATATATTATTATTATTATTATTATTAATTATAAATAAATATATAAATAGATAGGCTAAATAAAAGTCAAGCTATAGGAAGAGGCTTTTTGCAGGGACATTCTACAATTCTTAATGTAAAAAACATAACATAACGTAGCATAATGTCCCAAAGCAGCGACCAATCATCACCAAATTACTTATGGGCATTACTAGCCACGCCTACGTTCACTTCTCCAAATATCAAACCAAAAAGCAACATTACTGGAGTCAGGCCTACATCTGTGTGATTAAACCAACATTACTGGAGTCAGGCCTACATCTGTGTGATTAAACCAACATTACTGGAGTCAGGCCTACATCTGTGCCATTAAACCAACATTACTGGAGTCAGGCCTACATCTGTGTGATTAAACCAACATTACTGGAGTCAGGCCTACATCTGTGTGATTAAACCAACATTACTGGAGTCAGGCCTACATCTGTGTGATTAAACCAACATTACAGGAGTCAGGCCTACATCTGTGTCGTTAAACCAACATTACAGGAGTCAGGCCTACATCTGTGTGATTAAACCAACATTACAGGAGTCAGGCCTACATCTGTGTGATTAAACCAACATTACTGGAGTCAGGCCTACATCTGTGTGATTAAACCAACATTACTGGAGTCAGGCCTACATCTGTGTGATTAAACCAACATTACTGGAGTCAGGCCTACATCTGTGTGATTAAACCAACATTACTGGAGTCAGGCCTACATCTGTGTGATTAAACCAACATTACTGGAGTCAGGCCTACATCTGTGTGATTAAACCAACATTACTGGAGTCAGGCCTACATCTGTGTGATTAAACCAACATTACTGGAGTCAGGCCTACATCTGTGTGATTAAACCAACATTACTGGAGTCAGGCCTACATCTGTGCCATTAAACCAACATTACTGGAGTCAGGCCTACATCTGTGTGATTAAACCAACATTACTGGAGTCAGGCCTACATCTGTGCCATTAAACCAACATTACTGGAGTCAGGCCTACATCTGTGCCATTAAACCAACATTACTGGAGTCAGGCCTACATCTGTGTGATTAAACCAACATTACTGGAGTCAGGCCTACATCTGTGTGATTAAACCAACATTACTGGAGTCAGGCCTACATCTGTGCCATTAAACCAACATTACTGGAGTCAGGCCTACATCTGTGCCATTAAACCAACATTACTGGAGTCAGGCCTACATCTGTGTGATTAAACCAACATTACTGGAGTCAGGCCTACATCTGTGCCATTAAACCAACATTACTGGAGTCAGGCCTACATCTGTGTGATTAAACCAACATTACTGGAGTCAGGCCTACATCTGTGTGATTAAACCAACATTACTGGAGTCAGGCCTACATCTGTGTGATTAAACCAACATTACTGGAGTCAGGCCTACATCTGTGCCATGCGATTTACAGCTTAAGACAACCATCATTTATCACCAGACTCCTCATAGGCGACTAGTTTTGCCATGAGCACCAACATCTTGCAAATAATAATAATAATAACAATTATAATGATAATGGTCATTATTTGGGGGCTTTCAATCACACCAAGGTTCTCATCATCTCCAACAATGTAGACCCCCTTAATATGGGGATTTTTTAGAGGTACTGGTCTTACTCAAAAGCACATTCAATGCTAAAAGCAAGGTGAAGAGTCTTCTTGAGATTAATTTTCACAAATTGATTGTTTGCAGTTGGCAGGCATGCTGTGTGATCCTTAATACATTTCAAGACAATTTGACATCTTTAACACAACGATAAGGCTGTATAGCGGAGCTGTTGCACAATGATGGATATTTATGATTCAAACCTAATGCCACATTTGAGGAGAAGGGTCCCAGTAAGTTTATTTAGATAATGCAAATATCAGTGGAAGTATGAAATTGTGGTAACATTAATGTTTTATGATGAATTGAATGAATGAATGAATTGATGAAATTTATGAATTTATGTACCTCAGCATGTGTTGTTAATATTCTCCATGTGTCTCTTAAAAGCTGCAACTACAAAGATGCACATGGACCAAACAGATTCAAGCACAAAGTCACTTATTAAAAGCCAGTGGAACAAGAAAATATGACTTGTTAAGATTACTTGAAATAAGAAAATATAAAAAAAACGGATTCAAAAATGGTTACACAGCATCAACCCCAGTGATATCCAGTCTCACAGCATCAACCCCAGTGATATCCAGTCTCACAGCATCAACCCCAGTGGTGTCCAGTCTCACAGCATCAACCCTAGTGGTGTCCAATCCAGTCTCTGGCCAACTTGTCTTCTGCTTATCTTCAGATGAATGAGATTAACTTACCTGTGTGAACCACAGCAAGTTACATGGACGGCTGGAGAGTTAGTGGAAATATGTTTTATAGCCAGATATCCTGTATTAGATATCATCACACTTCTTGGTCTCATAATCCAAGTTTAAAATTGTAGCAAAGTCACATTTCTGGGCCAATCTGTGGCTGATTGCCACAAACCTTGGTGTGAGCATGTGCCATACTGCCATTGTTCAAGAACCATGATGTTCCTATGGCAACCTTGCCCAGCAACACTGCTGGCTGCTTGCACATGTCATTTTTAATTTCAGACAGTTTTGTTCCAATGGCAGATACTTATAGGCTTTTGTAATTAGATCAAATTATTTGAAGCAAGACAAGTAATCTTCTCTGTCTAACGCATCAGGTTAGAAGACTTTTCTCTCAACAATGTAGCTTGTTTTAAGATCATATCTACTTATAACTAGTTGTATTATCTAAGTAAGTTAACACTGAAACTAAAAATACTGAAACAAGCAAAACTGTCTCCTACAACTCTGCCTCAATAAGTAAATAAATTTACTCCTAAATTAAAACTGATCTTAAAACAAGATCCCTGCACCACCAACTGTCTTGTGGCGTTTACCTACAGTCCCATGGCTCTCGCTGCACTGTAACTACACTGGACTGATGCTGATGCCTCAACCGCCAGCACCATCACCTCCATCCCCCACACTGTCCACACCATCACCTCCATCCGCCACACTGTCCACACCAGTAGCCTGCTGTCCCCCACACTGTCCACACCATCACCTCCATCCCCCACACTGTCCACACCATCACCTCCGTCCCCCACACTGTCCACACCATCACCTCCATCCCCCACACTGTCCACACCATCACCTCCATCCCCCACACTGTCCACACCAGTAGCCTGCTGTCCCCCACACTGTCCACACCAGTAGCCTGCTGTCTTACACACTGTCCACACCAGTAGCCTGCTGTCTTACACACTGTCCACACCAGTAGCCTGCTGTCTTACACACTGTCCACACCAGTAGCCTGCTGTCCCCCACACTGTCCACACCAGTAGCCTGCTGTCTTACACACTGTCCACACCAGTAGCCTGCTGTCTTTCACACTGTCCACACCAGTAGCCTGCTGTCTTACACACTGTCCACACCAGTAGCCTGCTGTCCCCCACACTGTCCACACCAGTAGCCTGCTGTCTTTCACACTGTCCACACCAGTAGCCTGCTGTCTTACACACTGTCCCGCACCAGTAGCCTGCTGTCCCCCACACTGTCCACACCAGTAGCCTGCTGTCCCCCACACTGTCCACACCAGTAGCCTGCTGTCTTACACACTGTCCACACCAGTAGCCAACTATCCTGTGGCACTCGCCCAGTGTCCCATATGACATGCCTACTACTGCTGTGCCACTTGTCACTGTCCTGTGGGTTAGGTCAAAGGTCAGGTTTGTGTTACGCGACAGTTAGGGAGAGGCGCAGACAGGCTCTCTTGTCAGATAGCCCTTTAACATTAAAGCCCATTCATAAGCAATGCCTGTCACCATCTCCAACAGCTGTGGACATTCTTTGTATACCTGTTTCAATCATCACAACTAAACAAGCTTTCATCTGGACTTCTGAGGCTGAACTAAATAATCTGAACTAATTCAGGTTAAAGTTATGTCAAATGTGTTAGGTTGAGTTCACAGAAAACTGAACTTGTTCAATTCATGAATTCATGAAGTCATGATATTTTTCTTTGCTACTTTACTCTGTTTTTCAACTTTAACCATCAGGCCTATTTTTAATTTGGACCCATCTCCTTTATTGTTTATATGAGTTCATAAATATACATTTTGTTTTCCTTGCATTCAATATTCCATAGCAGTATTGTGTGACATAAACAAGTGTGAATACTTTCAATTCCTACTGCTCAAGTTCTGTATTTATACCTACAATATCACTTATTTATTTATTCTCCTGGGGATGACTAACTGTTTCAGTTTGTCTCTTTTTCCAATGTAACATCTCTCAAATTTCATGAACTTTATTACAGTGAAGCTGGTTAGACTCTTATCCACACATTTTAATTGTTTAGTTAATAGTGGATTAGTGCTTTATACCAAGGTGGTAGTCCCTGTCAATACCTTCTCTCTCTGTGACTACATTTCATTCACACAATGACATGTTTAGTGCTAAGGCATGTGGGCTTAGGTAGGGACCAGGTACAGGACATAATTAAACCAGCAACCGTAACCCAGTCCAACAGGATTGCAATCAACCACAGCCTCATTTGATCTTACATTTTATTTGAAATTTTATTACATAAGAACACACACGTGCACAGGACATACTGTAAACACTCCTGAGATTAATACTAGGTCTACACACTCCTGGGATTAATACTAGATCTACACACTCCTTTATTAATACAAGATCTAGACACTCCTGGGATTAATACTAGGTCTACACACTCCAGGATTAAGACTGGATCTACACACTCCTGGATTAATACTAGGTCTATACAGTCCTGGGATTAATACTAGGTTTATACACTCCTGGGATTAATACTAGGTCTAGACACTCCTGGGATTAATACTAGGTCTATACACTGTAGGCAATAAATGAGTCAAGCACAATTCATATATGACCACTAACTTGTATGACCATTCATCTTGTTTTTCAAGTACAGGTGAAATGGCCTCATTGTATGGAGTGGTCTCTGCAGTGCATTACTTTCCCCTTGTTATGGTAGGCTAAAGAAATTGAGATAAACTCTTGCCCATGCAGGACTATCTGACTGATGTTCATTGTAACTGAGTAAAGTATGCTTTCAGGCATGGGTTAGGAAGCTATGATTATTCAATTCTTTGGAGAGACTTATGCTTTCTCAGCTGCTCTGGGATAGATTGTATATTTGACATGTTGAACTACTGTACAAGCTGATATTTTAGACATTTGGTAGCTGGCTTCACTCGCTAATGTTTCGCTAGTATAATTTCAGACGGTTAGGTATCTTAGGTCTGCTCATATATTGTGTATCTATGGTTGTACTAATGTTTACCTGAGGAACTACAGATCTTATTTTGACATATTTCTTTTACCGGATGTTGACAATTACACCTTAGAAGGACACCCCACTGCCCCCCCCCCAGGATTTTGATTGGGCTGCTTTCACCCTCATCTGTGGGCATGATCTAGTGGGCACCCTAGTGGGCATAACCTAGTGGGCACCGTAGTCGGCCCATACTGCACAGTAAAGTTTTGTCCAAGAGACTGCTGCCCCTGTGCTGCCCCCCCGGAACACAGGCTGGTCAGACACAGTTTTCATGCAGTAACCTTAGCACCTGACCCTAACCCCTAACCCTAACCCCTAATCCTAGCACCACCTCCTCCTAACTACAATTACTACAAATTTTACATCAGCAATTCCAAAGACTCAGTGGCAACGTAACCCTAGTAGTTTTATAGACTACCCTAACCCTATGTAACCCTAGTAGTTTTATAGACTACCCTAACCCTATGTTACCTTAGTAGTGCCCTGCTGTTCTGCAGAGCTGCCACCGTCTCACCCCTGGGAGATGATTCTCTATGGAGCAGCGGAAGAATGATGTTAAAAGTGTTCGCAGGAAGTCCAGATGCTTTTGTGACGAGTGTTGTCCTGTTTGTTGTCCATGAGGTCTTCAGGGATGGACCCCCTCTGCACCCTTCCCCATTGACGTACAGTGGTGTATGACTGTCCTGAGATCAGTTATGAGCTCTCTTCTTTACTTTCCCTCTGTATGCAGACTCCTCCCATTTTGTGATCAGTCCCACTAGGGTTATGTCATCTGCAAGTTTACCTATGGTGTTGGTATTGTGAGTCATGGGAGCTCTCATTTGATTGGATGAAAATGAGTTCAGCTCTCATCTGATTGGATGAGCATGGGGCGTGTAGTTAGTTTAGCTCTCATCTGATTGGCTGTGCTTGTAGCAGGAATAGACATCCTTGTAACATGTCAGCATAAACACGCACTCTCCCTCTCTCTCTTACACACACACACACACACTCCCTCTCTCTCTTACACACACACACACACTCTCCCTCTCTCTCTTACACACACACACACACTCTCCCTCTCTCTCTTACACACACACACACACTCTCCCTCTCTCTCTTACACACACACACACTCTCCCTCTCTCTTACACACACACACACTCTCCCTCTCTCTCTTACACACACACACACACACTCTCCCTCTCTCTTACACACACACACTCTCCCTCTTACACACACACACACTCTCCCTCTCTCTCTTACACACACACACTCTCCCTCTCTCTCTTACACACACACACTCTCCCTCTCTCTCTTACACACATACACACACTCTCCCTCTCTCTCTTACACACACACACACACATTCCCTCTCTCTCTTACACACACACACACACACACTCCCTCTCTCTCTCTCACACACACACTCCCTCTCTCTCTCACACACACACACATTCCCTCTCTCTTACACACATACACATTCCCTCTCTCTCTTACACACACACACTCTGTCTCTCTTACACACACACACACTATCCCTCTCTCTCTTACACACACACGCGCACACACACACTCCCTTTCTCTCTTACGCACAAAAACACACACACACACACACTCTCCCTTTCTCTCTTACACACACACACTCTTCCTCTCTCTCTTACACTCCTCACCTTCCGACACACTGCAAGTAGTGTTGTCATGAGGGTTTGCATGTTAACTGGAGCTTGCAAACACACACACAAGCTGCTAAAAAGTAGAAAATAGATTTTTGATGTGAGTGGCGAGCGGTTCAAAGCCTCCATAGTTCCCCAACAGGACCTGGCAGCTGCAGTAGCTGTGTGCCATACCGCCTCAGAGTCTCTCCTGTGTGTTTGAATACAGCCTCAGAGTCTCTCCTGTGTGTTTGAGTACGGCCTCAGAGTCTCTCCTGTGTGTTTGAGTACGGCCTCAGAGTCTCTCCTGTGTGTTTGAGTACGGCCTCAGAGTCTCTCCTGTGTGTTTGAGTACGGCCTCAGAGTCTCTCCTGTGTGTTTGAGTACGCCTCTGAGTCTCTCCTGTGTGTTTGAGTACGGCCTCAGAGTCTCTCCTGTGTGTTTGAGTACGGCCTCAGAGTCTCTCCTGTGTGTTTGAGTACGGCCTCAGAGTCTCTCCTGTGTGTTTGAGTACGGCCTCAGAGTCTCTCCTGTGTGTTTGAGTACGGCCTCAGAGTCTCTCCTGTGTGTTTGAGTACGGCCTCAGAGTCTCTCCTGTGTGTTTGAGTACGGCCTCAGACTCACCTGTCTGTCTTAGTAACGCCACAGAGACTCTCGTGTGTGTTTGAGTACGGCCTCAGAGTCTCCTGTGTGTTTGAGTACGGCCTCAGAGTCTCTCCTGTGTGTTTGAGTACGGCCTCAGTCTCCCCTGTCTGTCTGAGTACGCCTCAGTCTCCCTGTGTGTTTGAGTACGCCTCAGAGTCTCTCCTGTGTGTTGAGTACCGCCTCAGAGTCTCTCCTGTGTGTTGAGTACGGCCTCAGAGTCTCTCCTGTGTGTTTGAGTACGGCCTCAGAGTCTCTCCTGTGTGTTTGAGTACGGCCTCAGAGTCTCTCCTGTGTGTTTGAGTACGGCCTCAGAGTCTCTCCTGTGTGTTTGAGTACGGCCTCAGAGTCTCTCCTGTGTGTTTGAGTACGGCCTCAGAGTCTCTCCTGTGTGTTTGAGTACGGCCTCAGAGTCTCTCCTGTGTGTTTGAATACAGCCTCAGAGTCTCTCCTGTGTGTTTGAGTACGGCCTCAGAGTCTCTCCTGTGTGTTTGAATACAGCCTCAGAGTCTCTCCTGTGTGTTTGAATACAGCCTCAGAGTCTCTCCTGTGTGTTTGAGTACGGCCTCAGAGTCTCTCCTGTGTGTTTGAGTACGGCCTCAGAGTCTCTCCTGTGTGTTTGAGTACGGCCTCAGAGTCTCTCCTGTGTGTTTGAGTACGGCCTCAGAGTCTCTCCTGTGTGTTTGAGTACGGCCTCAGAGTCTCTCCTGTGTGTTTGAGTACGGCCTCAGAGTCTCTCCTGTGTGTTTGAGTACGGCCTCAGTCTCCCCTGTCTGTCTGAGTACGGCCTCAGAGTCTCTCCTGTGTGTTTGAGTACGGCCTCAGAGTCTCTCCTGTGTGTTTGAGTACGGCCTCAGAGTCTCTCCTGTGTGTTTGAGTACGGCCTCAGAGTCTCTCCTGTGTGTTTGAGTACGGCCTCAGAGTCTCTCCTGTGTGTTTGAGTACGGCCTCAGAGTCTCTCCTGTGTGTTTGAGTACGGCCTAAGAGTCTCTCCTGTGTGTTTGAGTACGGCCTCAGAGTCTCTCCTGTGTGTTTGAGTACGGCCTCAGAGCCTCTCCTGTGTGTTTGAGTACGGCCTCAGAGTCTCTCCTGTGTGTTTGAGTACAGCCTCAGAGTCTCTCTTGTGTGTCTGAGCCGTACGGCCTCAGAGTCTCTCCTGTGTGTTTGAGTACAGCCTCAGAGTCTCTCTTGTGTGTCTGAGCCGTACGGCCTCAGAGTCTCTCCTGTGTGTTTGAGTACAGCCTCAGAGTCTCTCCTGTGTGTCTGTGGCGTACGGGCCACAGAGTCTCTCCTGTGTGTTTGAGTACGGCCTCAGAGTCTCTCCTGTGTGTTTGAGTACGGCCTCAGTCTCCCCTGTCTGTCTGAGTACGGCCTCAGAGTCTCTCCTGTGTGTTTGAGTACGGCCTCAGAGTCTCTCCTGTGTGTTTGAGTACGGCCTCAGAGTCTCTCCTGTGTGTTTGAGTACGGCCTCAGAGTCTCTCCTGTGTGTTTGAGTACGGCCTCAGAGTCTCTCCTGTGTAAGAGTCTCCTGTATAAGAAACTGCTTTGTCTGGTGCCTCTGTGGTGTGTTTGAATCAGAATAACTCTTTTGACATCCCTACATACCCCCCCACCACCTCTCTCTCTCACACACACACACACTCACACACAGACGCACATACACACACACACACACACACACACAGGCACACACTCCTCACCATCAAAACCCTCTCCTTTGCAAGCTTTTTTGTTACTATGGAAACATCAGCAGCCTGAGGAACAGATTTGACAGTTGTTAGAACACATGCAGACACACACACACAAACTTACACACACACACACAAACTTACACACACACACAAACCAGGGTAGGAATAGACTTCACTTTTAGACTTCATGTCAATAGGTGTCTGGTTCACACACACACACACACACACACACACATGTTAATCTGTCCTGACCAACGGAGAAATCCACTCACTGAGCCCTCATCACTTTATTATGAGTGACATTATAGGAGCCTTGGATGCACACAAAATAACTCCCTTTCATGCACACACACACACACAAACATGCACACACACACACACAAACAAACACACACACACACG
>JAIFZK010000045.1:4877500-4880000 GCA_027481765.1 Tenualosa thibaudeaui
GTCCCCAATCAAGGCTTGCCGGGAGAGGAGACCTCGGAAGCGGTGTGCAAGAACCCGGAAGCGTGGTAAGAGGGCAGGGATCCGAGCTAGATGGAAAGCCAACACCAGCCGGCCACCTGTCCCTTCCATCCTGTTAGCAAATGTCTTCTTTAGACAACAAACTGGATTACATTCAACTTCACTGGGATGCCCAGAGGGCATACAGGGACTGTAATATCTTCATGTTTGTGGAAACATGGCTTAACGACAGTGTACCGGACTCCGCTATCCAGCTACCAGGACTGCTAGCCTTCCGAGCCAACAGGAATGCCACACTGTCAGGTAAAACCAGGGGAGGTGGGCTATGCATCTACGTTAACAACGAATGGTGCCGGAATGCGGTGCTCGTTTCCAACTTCTGTTCGCCGCTAGTGGAGTTCATGACTCTCAGATGCCGACCTTACTACATTCCACGAGAATTTACGTCCGTGTTCATGCTATGTTATGCTAATTCCTGCATATCATCCCCTGGTCAAACGCATCAGACCAAGTCGGAGGGAAACAAAGACCTGGCCTAAAGAAGCAATGGCAGCCCTCCAGGACTGTTTTGAGCGCACTGACTGGGACATTTTTAAGCGGAGGAATACACCTCAACTATGACTAGATACATCAACAAGTGCACAGAGGATGTGTCTGTCTCAAATCATCACCACACGCCCCAACCAGAAACCATGGATGATTGCAGAGGTGATGGCGCTAAGGGACGCTGCCTACAGGGCTGGAGAGGAGGAAGCCCTGAGGAAAGCAAGAGCTGAGCTCTCCTGGGCCATTAAAACAGCAAAGCGCTCTCATGCTCAGAGAATCCACAACCACTTTGCAGACACTAACGACACACAACGCCTATGGCAGGGCATTCAAGCTATCACCAACTACAGGCCTGCCCTCCTCTCCTGTGGTGGTGATGACTCCATGCCTGAGGCGCTAAACCAGTTCTATTCAAGGTTTGAAGGAGTGTGCTGAGGGAGTGTGCGGACCAACTGACAAACGTCCTCACAGACGTCTTCAACATCTCCCTGGCCGTCGTTCCCACCTGCTTCAAGACCACCACCATCATACCCGTTCCGAAGAAACCCACAGTGACCTGCCTCAATGACTACCGCCCAGTTGCACTGACATCCACCATCATGAAGTGCTTCGAAAGGCTGGTATTGAGACACATCACACAACCACCAGCCACACTGGACCCAATGCAGTTTGCATACCGCCCAAATCGCTCCACAGACGATGCCATCAACACTGCCACCCACCTGTCTCTCTCTCATCTGGACCAAAAAGACGCATATGTCAGGATGCTGTTCATTGACTTCAGCTCAGCATTCAACACCATCATCCCTCAGCAGCTGATAACGAAATTAGGTGAACTTGGCCTGAACACAACCCTCTGCAACTGGATCCTGGACTTCCTGGTGGGCAGACCACAAGCAGTCAGGATCGGGAGCAAGACTTCCAGCACAACCATACTGAACACTGGAGCACCTCAAGGCTGCGTACTCAGTCCACTGATGTTCACACTCCTCACCCATGACTGTGTGGCAACGCACAGCTCAAACCACATCATCAAGTTTGCTGATGACACTACCGTGGTGGGTCTGATCAGCGGAGGCAACGAGGCCCCGTACAGAGAGGAGGTGGCTCAGCAACTGGTGCACCAACAACAACCTGTCCCTCAACGTGGACAAAACAAAAGAACTGGTCATCGACTGGGCCATTAGGGTTAGGGTTGGGGTCTGGGTTGAGAGGCTGTCATTTTTTATTTTTCTGAGAAAACATTTGGAGTATGCCTTGGAGAATGCCTGAAATAGAACAGAGGTGGCTGCATAAAAGTCTGAAACATGGGTGCATATACGGTGGAATCTGATTAATTGAGATTTGATAATGCCTTTGAAAGTATGTTTCGGGTGGTAGCTGGTTTTGTGTAAAAGTGCATGTGAATCAGTAGGGTTAAAATAAACGTTAGTATGTAGAGCTTTATGTGTAGGGGAAATAGTGGTGAGGAAAACAGTGGTGTCCAGGAAGTTAACTGTGTGTGGGTGAATAGTGGCCTTAAGTTTTATGGAGGGGTGGTGTGAGTTCAGAATGTCTAGGAAGTTATGGAATAAGTGAAGAGGATGTGACCATGCACCCATTATGTCATCCAGAAAACGGAAGAAGAAGAAGAAGAAGAAGAAGAAGAGTGGTTTATGGGGACACCTGTTCAATGCGGCTTGTTCCCGCTCGCTCATGAAGATGTTTACGTATGATGGTGCAAATCTCTCACCCATGGCAGTTCCATGAATTTGGAGGTATGTTCTATTATCAAATTCAAAGTCGTTCTGAGTAAGGCAAATTTCCATCAGTTGGAGGAGTGTCTTGTCAGGGTGGGAGGAGTCAGGATGGGAGGAGAAGGCTTTCTGAAGTGCACCACTGTCCACTGTGGGTGTAAAGGCATCTACATCAATTGTAAAGAGTTTGGTATTGTGAG
>JAIFZK010000045.1:4892500-4910000 GCA_027481765.1 Tenualosa thibaudeaui
TCAGCAACCAGAGGAGCCACCTGACCCCATTGAAGTGTGTGTGTGAGCATACATTGTAAGGAGTGTGTGTGTGTGTGTGTGAGCATACATTGTAAAGCACTTTAGATGCTCACAGGTGTGTGTGTGTGTGTGTGTGAGCATACATTGTAAAGCACTTTAGATGCTCACAGGAGTGTGTGTGTGTGTGTGTGTGTGTGTGTGAATGTGAGCATACATTGTAAAGCACTTTAGATGCTCACAGGTGTGTGTGTGTGTGTGGATGTGTGTGTATAATGTGTGTGTGTGTGTGTGTGTGTGAATGTGAGCATACATTGTAAAGCACTTTAGATGCTCACAGGAGTGTGTGTATGTGTGTGTGTGTGGGGATGTGTGTGTGTGTAATGTGTGTGTGTGTGTGTGTGTGTGAATGTGAGCATACATTGTAAAGCACTTTAGATGCTCACAGGAGTGTGTGTATGTATGTGTGTGTGTGTGGGGATGTGTGTGTGTAATGTGTGTGTTAATGTGAGCATACATTGTAAAGCACTTTAGATGCTCACAGGAGTGTGTGTATGTGTGTGTGTTTGTGTGTGTGTGAATGTGAGCATACATTGTAAAGCACTTTAGATGCTCACAGGAGTGTGTGTAATGTGTGTGTGTGTGGCGATGTGTGTGTGAATGTGAGCATACATTGTAAAGCACTTTAGATGCTCACAGGAGTGTGTGTGTGTGTGTGGGGATGTGTGTGTGTGTGTGTGTGTGTGTGAATGTGAGCATACATTGTAAAGGGCTTTAGATGCTCACAGGAGTGTGTATGTGTGTGTGTGTGGGGGGGGGGGGTGTGTGTGTGTAATGTGTGTGTGTGTGTGTGTGTGTGTGTGTGTGTGTGTGAATGTGAGCATACATTGTAAAGCGCTTTGAGTCCTCGGAGGAGTGACACCTAGAAGCCCTACAGTCGACTCTTTCCCATGATCCAACGTTACCCTCCCTGACTTGAACTTTAGACTCACCTTTGGTTTGACTACCATATGATGATGTGCGACAGTATTTTGGAATTATTATGATGCTCAGCTAAAATAATGAACAACTTGTAGTCTGTCACTTATGGCTACTGACTCTACTTTTCCTGCATGACCCCAGGCAGCTGGGTTGTTCCCTTGAGCTGTGGATCTGCCCAAGGTTTCTTCCGAGACTATCTGCCCCTGGGGTGTTTCTCTTGCCCCTGGGGTGTTTCTCTTGCCCCTGGTGTTCTTGGCTGCTCTTTTTTCATCTCTATAAAGCGCCATGACAAGTATAATTGGATTGAATTTAACTGAATTTAATTAACTTGACATCACCAGGGTTAATCTAGTTGCTTTGGATAAAAGTGTCTGCTTAATGCATAAATGTAAATATAGTCAAGGTTCAGTCAAGGTGCAACAATTAAACTGTTGCTGTATATAGACACCATCCATATGCCGTGTGATGTCACTTTTTAGCCAGAAAGCACTGAGACATACATGCAATGGCAGCTTACAGGCTCTGCAAATGAAGCGGTTTTCTAAAGGTTTTCATAAAAATAAAAATAAAAACATTTTAATTTTTTTTTTAAATACTTTTAAATATAGCTGACGTCAGTCTTATTATAAGGCTAACATGTCTTAGCAGTCAGGGATCCTTTTAAAGGACATCAGCTCACTTTATTTTTGTTTATGTTTTGGCTATAACCTAATCTTCACACACACTTTAGGTTTAAGCTATAACCTAATCTTCACACACACTTTAGGTTTAAGCTATAAACTTATCTTCACACACACTTTAGGTTTAGGCTATAAACTAATCTTCACACACACTTTAGGTTTAAGCTATAACCTAATCTTCACACACACTTTAGGTTTAGGCTATAAACTAATCTTCACACACACTTTAGGTTTAAGCTATAACCTAATCTTCACACACACTTTAGGTTTAGGCTATAAACTAATCTTCACACACACTTTAGGTTTAGGCTATAAACTAATCTTCACACACACTTTAGGTTTAAGGTATAAACTAATCTTCACACACACTTTAGGTTTAGGCTATAACCTAATCTTCACACACACTTTAGGTTTAGGCTATAAACTAATCTTCACACACACTTTAGGTTTAGGCTATAAACTAATCTTCACACACACTTTAGGTTTAGGCTATAAACTAATCTTCACACACACTTTAGGTTTAAGCTATAAACTAATCTTCACACACACTTTAGGTTTAGGCTATAAACTAATCTTCACACACACTTTAGGTTTAGGCTATAAACTAATCTTCACACACACTTTAGGTTTAGGCTATAACCTAATCTTCACACACACTTTAGGTTTAGGCTATAACCTAATCTTCACACACACTTTAGGTTTAGGCTATAACCTAATCTTCACACACACTTTAGGTTTAGGCTATAAACTAATCTTCACACACACTTTAGGTTTAGGCTATAACCTAATCTTCACACACACTTTAGGTTTAGGCTATAAACTAATCTTCACACACACTTTAGGTTTAAGGTATAAACTAATCTTCACACACACTTTAGGTTTAGGCTATAAACTAATCTTCACACACACTTTAGGTCTAAACTATAACCTATTCTTAAAGGAGAACTTCAGCCATGTTCAACACGTATCTGTTATTAAAATCCCCTGAATGATGACGGTAGAAAAGGAAATGTAAAGAAAATTGATGCAAGATAGAGTGAGTTATGCTCCTGCTAGCATGTGCACCTAGATAGCTACAGCGCTAACGTCTAGGGACAGGCTAGTGCACACCTAGATAGCTACAGCGCTAACGTCTAGGGACAGGCTAGTGCACACCTAGATAGCTACAGCGCTAACGTCTAGGGACAGGCTAGTGCACACCTAGATAGCTACAGCGCTAACGTCTAGGGACAGGCTAGTGCACACCTAGATAGCTACAGCGCTAACGTCTAGGGACAGGCTAGTGCACACCTAGATAGCTACAGCGCTAATGTCTAGGGACAGGCTTTATACATGCCTTTAGCATCTTAACATGCTCAAAATATCACCCAGATATAACTTCACCAGACACCACTGTCCATGTAGAACTGAGTAGTTGTGACAGAACAGTATGATGTTGACGAAAGAGAAGAAAAGATGAATTTCACCCAAAATGAAGCATTTATATGAAACAAGCATAGGAACACATAAACCCCGTCTGCATACGACAGCTCAGCATGCATATTATAGAGAAGCTTTATATTATGCAATATCAATTTTTTGCTGCAGTCATCATTCAGGGAGCTAAAATAACATGAGCAGAGTTCTCCTTTAATACATACCTTTGTCAAATTTAACATACATTATAACAACGTAACAAGTCTGAACCAAGGTCACATACATACAACAAGTCATTTCACCTGAGTGTTATGTTTACAAACCGCTCAGCACCAGGGCTGTAGTCTAGGTGATGCGCAGGTCTACACCATATAATCACTTCAGAAGTTCTTGGGTTTGTGTTTCTCCACTAAACATGGACTGCAACACTGTAATAGCAGCACCTCAGGCAACCCATCACAGACAGTACACAGTATACTAGACTACAGCCTGATCAGCATTAGAGTTCACCTTTAAAGTTGCTCAGCATCTCAGAGTTCACCTTTAAAGAGTTCTGGGCCAACTGCAGTTGGGTACTGTAACAAAGAATATGCATCTGCAATGGCTGTGGTGTGTGTGTGAATCTGCAATGGCTGTGGTGTGTGTGTGAATCTGCAATGGCTGTGGTGTGTGTGTGCTAATGCATGTGTGTAAGCATAGCAGTGAGACATAATGTTCATATGCTACATACACACACACACACACACACACACACACACACACAATCACAGAGATCCCAAATCGTTCCTGACTACCACAGGGGCAACAAACGTTAACCCCCCCCCCCCCCAAAAAAAAAAACAAACAAAAAAAAACAATAAATAAACAAGTAAGTAAGTAAATAAATAGATACATTTTGTGGCATCGTACATGTTGATTTGTTTAGATTTTTTAGCCGACCAAACAATATTTGGTGTTTCAGCGCACATGACTAAACAGCGTAAGTAGCCCAGGTGCATTTGTTCCTATCTAATGTCCCGCCTGTGCGCTGCGACGGATGAGGGAGATCAGACTTCTTCTGCTCGCTGCGGATCAGACCATGCTGTTGGTGATCAGACCATGCTGTAGTGATCAGAACATGCTATGGTGATCAGAACATGCTGTTGGTGATCAAAACATGCTGTAGTAATTACAACGTGCCGTTGGTGGATTACTGTGCTGTCCTCGCGCGTTCCTGCTATCTCTGCGCTGCTTCACAGGCACCCTACGGAACTAACATCGAGCCTCCACAAGTGTGCAGTCTGCCGCCTGCCGCTCGCTCAAGGAAGCCGAGCTCAAATGTCCGTCTCGAGGCTGCAGGCGGTGTTTGGCTACAGCAGCTCCCTGGCTTGATTGCGCTGCGCAGCGAGGCCGTGTGTGTGTGTGTGTGTGTGTGTGTGTGTGTGCGCGCGTCACCTGGAGATCTTCGGGATCCCGTGTTTACAGAGTTCGCCAAATCGCCCTCCGCGTCAACACACACAAAACTCCCATTTAATAACATCGAATATGAAACTGCCCTCAGCGCACGAGGAGTGGGCAGTTAAATTCTCGTGACTCTGTTATCGGCATTTGACTGAGAACTTCACAATGTGTTTGTGTTGTGTGTGGGTGCGTGCGTGTGTGTTTCCGAAAGAAATAATAAAAAAAATAACACGCACCTTTACGATATTGCCTCCTTGCTCAGTTTTTGTAGGGAATCCTAACTGCGGTCATGCGCTGGAGTTTGCTGGCTCGTGCGCCTGTGATTCGTTTAGTTAGGGATCTGTGCGTTGACGTGTCAGGTCCCCGTGTGACTGTCGGTTGTACCGATGTCTTGTTCTCCCTGACACATGCAGATTTAGGTGACAGGATAGCTAGCGGTGATCGTTAGGAGGTCCGGTTTCTCGCGCTGAACCCCGACATCTCCGAGCAAAAGGCTGTGTGCTTGTGCACAGGGAACAAAGACAAACTGAGACGCTACACGTCAGGCACGCGCCAGTGCGCGGAGAGGCCCCTCCAGAACGGTCCAGCCCACTCGGCACCCACTCACACAGGTATCAGATTTGATACAAGCCAATCGGTCACATTCTGCGCGCGAATGCCTCCGTCTCGCGACGCTTCTCTTTGACGCCTCAAGTTGTAAAATTGACTGCTGGAAATCACCGCGATCATGCAGGTATCCGCGTGTCCCGGCAAAGAAACCCGAAAGACCCATTACTGCACCTCGAGCCTAGCCACTGATGTGACCTGCCCTCGTGCTCCTCACCGGGCGGGGGCACCTGTACAAAACACGCACGAATCTGCTGACACTGTCAAAAGACTCTTTTTGGTTTGTTTTCACAATCCCTCTCGCACGCCAATACTGCAGTCTGGACCCGTGTGCACGTGAGTAATAATCACACACGTGTGTGTGTGTCTGTGTGTGTGTGTGTGTGTGTGTGTGTGTGTGTGTGTGTGAGTGATGCCTTCGTGTTATATCTGTGTCTATTTCTGTGTTTGCCAGTGTGGTGTGTACCCGTGTACTTCTTTGTGTGTGTGTGTGTGTCATAGATATATATTATAATAATGTGTTACTGATGGCTAGTGTACACAAACGTGTAAATCCATAAAGACACCTGATGTCGACGCAGACAGTTTACAACAGTGTAGCTCATGATGCAGATACACTAGAATGTAGATCACTGGAATGTAAATACACTGGAATGTATATCACTAAAATGTAGATCACTGGAATGTAGATCACTGGAATGTAAATACACTGGAATGTAGATCACTAAAATGTAGATCACTGGAATGTAAATACACTGGAATGTAGATCACTAAAATGTAGATCACTGGAATGTAAATACACTGGAATGTAGATCACTAAAATGTAGATCACTGGAATGTAGATCACTGGAATGTAAATACACTAGAATATAGATCAGTGGACTGTAGATGCACTGGAATGTAGATCAGTGGTTCTCAACGTGTGGTGTGAGCGACCTCAAGTGGTCTGTGAGGGGATTTCTAAAAACTATGTGAATTTAGTCAGTGCTTCCCAGATAAGCTGACTTGTGTATGAGTCCAAAGAAACATTTTTAGAACGCTAAAGATGAGTTGTTCTCTGAATTCAAAGAAGCAGAATTAGCTAAAATAGGTTGCCTTAGCAAGCCCACTCTAGGCCACATCTACATTCTGTGTGTGTGTGTGTGTGTGTGTGTGTGTGTGTGTGTGTGTGTGATGGGTCTAGGGAATATGTTGGTGTGTGTGTATGATGGGTCTAGGGGATATGATGAAGTGTGTGTGTGTGTGATGGGGTCTAGGTGATATGATAGTGTGTGTTTGTGTGTGATGGGGTGTGATGGAATAGGTTTGGAGCATGGATGTCGTGTGTGTGTGTATGAGAATGAGAGTCTCCATAAGTGTGTGTGTGTTGCTAGGCTGAAGTGAGGCAGTTCAGGCCAATACCCAACACCCAGTCCAAGAACCTTCTAGATTCCCCACGGTTAGTGCATCTACAGGCCTCTATAGAACAGCAGATGCTCTTTGTGTGTGTGTGTGTGTGTGTGTGTGTGTGTGTGTGTGTGTGTATCTCAGTCCTGTAGGCAGTGTGACTGACGGAGTGGCATTTGATGCCACTGTGATACAGCTGGAGAGAACCCAAGTGCAACCCAAGTGTGCAACTTACTGTTGTCGCACGCACGCACGCACGCACACACACACACACACACACACACACACACACACACACACACAAACAAACCACAGACCCTGAGTGCTGAACTTCCCTCTTCTCTCTCTCTCTCACACACACACACACACACACACACATACACCCAGAACATTCAATGTACACCCCTGACACAAACTCCCTTTGCATTCTCTCTCTCTCTCAAACACACAGACACACAAATGCATGCCCCCCCCCCAGCACACACACACACACACACACACACACATCTTGCTCCATCCTTCATTGTTCAGTATTGAGTTGAACTCTAAAGATAGAGCTACCCTTTAACCATCTTCTGTGTGTGTGTGTGTATCAGAGTACACACACACAGACGCATGCACACAGACACACACACACATGCGTGTACACAGACTGTTAACTCTGAGGCAGTGGAATTAGATCCTTACACTACAGTTCACAGATACACAGATACACCCACCACAGAGAGAGAGAGAGAGAGTTTCACTCGGGGGTTAAATTGGTAACACCTCAGGGCAGTTATTTTCAGTTCACAACTCTGCATTTCAAACTGCCCCAATACATTTCTATGCATTTCAAACTCTGCCCCAATACATTTCAAACTGCCCCAATACATTTCTATGCATTTCAAACTGCCCCAATACATTTCTATGCATTTCAAACTGCCCCAATACATTTCTATGGAGCATTTTTGAAGGGCTCTGTTCCCCTATAGACACCTGCAGAGTTTGCAAACATCCCAGCACGAGTGCTACTGCAGGCGCTATTAGAACCAATTCCAAATTGAGCATTTTCAGCATAGATGTAGCATTAGCATTAGCATTACTTGATACACAAAACCCTTTATCCTGTGGAGAACTAGAACTTCAGCATTGTCAGCTAACAAGTTGGCAGGTTATAAATGGTGACTAGCTGGGCTTCTAGGCCTAGGTATGAAACAGCCTTCATCGACCCCATAATAAGCCATATATCCATCAAAGTGACAACGAAACTGGTAAATACATCAAAACACAGCATAAAATGTTGCCCGGTGTGTCTTAGCTATGTAGCTTTGGAGAACGGAAACTGCTCAATTAAATCTCTGAATTTACTTTTTTGATCAGGTTGATGGGCACATATTTTGTCATATGTGATTCATGCTGTGTAAAAATATGTACATGCTTTATAGGAAGATGCTTGTGCCTCCCACCAGAGGTTTACAAGCTGTCAAAGTCTCAACAAGCCTTGGATACTAGCTCAAACAAGCAAGTAGCATAACACATTACATCTTCAGAACTTAATATTGAAGTTAGTTTGTCATTCTTTGCAAACACTACCCTCAGATATGGATGATGGCTAACCAACTTTAGCATGTTAGTTATCGAAATCAATCAACTAGAATGACCTTGTTTACGAACCTAAACTGAAGAGTCAACGACTTCATGATTAGACGTTTATTGTGATGGGTAATGATATTGGCCATCACCACATCAACTCAGAACAGGAACTGTATTGATAGAATATTATAAGCATGTCAGCAAAGCAAACCTTTGTGTTGCACAGCTGTTGAATAAATGAGATGTTTTGGAGGTCTTACTGTCACGCCTTTTCTTCTCCTCATTCACAGACTCATTCTATGGATTCCAAATTCAAATAGACACTATCCGTGTCACAGACTCATTCTATGGATTCCAAATTCAAATAGACACTATCCGTGTCACAGACTCATTCTATGGATTCCAAATTCAAATAGACACTATCCGTGTCACAGACTCATTCTATGGATTCCAAATTCAAATAGACACTATCCGTGTCACAGACTCATTCTATGGATTCCAAATTCAAATAGACACTATCCGTGTCACAGACTCATTCTATGGATTCCAATTCAAATAGACACTATCCGTGTCACAGACTCATTCTATGGATTCCAAATTCAAATAGACACTATCCGTGTCACAGACTCATTCTATGGATTCCAAATTCAAATAGACACTATCCGTGTCACAGACTCATTCTATGGATTCCAAATTCAAATAGACACTATCCGTGTCACAGACTCATTCTATGGATTCCAAATTCAAATAGACACTATCCGTGTCACAGACTCATTCTATGGATTCCAAATTCAAATAGACACTATCCGTGTCACAGACTCATTCTATGGATTCCAAATTCAAATAGACACTATCCGTGTCACAGACTCATTCTATGGATTCCAATTCAAATAGACACTATCCGTGTCACAGACTCATTCTATGGATTCCAAATTCAAATAGACACTATCCGTGTCACAGACTCATTCTATGGATTCCAAAAATTCAAATAGACACTATCCGTGTGTCACAGACTCATTCTATGGATTCCAAATTCAAATAGACACTATCCGTGTCACAGACTCATTCTATGGATTCCAAATTCAAATAGACACTATCCGTGTCACAGACTCATTCTATGGATTCCAAATTCAAATAGACACTATCCGTGTCACAGACTCATTCTATGGATTCCAAATTCAAATAGACACTATCCGTGTCACAGACTCATTCTATGGATTCAAATCTCTAATAGACACTATCCGTGTCACAGACTCATTCTATGGATTCCAAATTCAAATAGACACTATCCGTGTCACAGACTCATTCTATGGATTCCAAATTCAAATAGACACTATCCGTGTCACAGACTCATTCTATGGATTCCAAATTCAAATAGACACTATCCGTGTCACAGACTCATTCTATGGATTCCAAATTCAAATAGACACTATCCGTGTCACAGACTCATTCTATGGATTCCAAATTCAAATAGACACTATCCGTGTCTGTCTCTAGCTGTGGAGGAGAGTAGGTGCATGCCGTTGGCTACATACGGTAGACTGCTCGTTTCCTAGGGGACGCTATCACACCAGTTAAGTTACATAGTGCTGTTTTGGCTGATTGAGGGCCGCAATAGTTTTGAAAGAGGCGTAGTTCATCCTATTAAGACTTTTGGAAGCATTATTTTAAGGTATTAAAAATCTTTGGTGTTTCTGCCTCCACACCACATTTAATTTATTTGTTACCAGATTTATTTGCTTCAGAAGAGGTCTCTGGCATGAGTGCTCTGTCTCCTATTGGCCCTTGTGATATGAGTGCTCTGTCTCCTATTGGCCCCTGTGGTATGACTGCTCTATCTCCTATTGGCCCCTGTGGTATGAGTGCTCTGTCTCCTATTGGTCCCTGTGATATGAGTGCTCTATCTCCTATTGGCCCCTGTGATATGAGTGCTCTATCTCCTATTGGCCCCTGTGATATGAGTGCTCTGTCTCCTATTGGCCCCTGTGGTATGAGTGCTCTGTCTCCTATTGGCCCCTGTGGTAGTACTGCAGCCTATGAGAGCTGAGTGTCATACACCTCGGAACCCCCCTGCCCTCATGTGTTGGCATAGTTCAATAGCATGATGTCCACACTCACATTAGGAATGACTTAGACTGAGATCTAGACCTGCATTAATGACTTAGACTGAGATCTACACCTGTGTTATGAATGGCTTAGACTGAGATCTAGACCTGTGTTATGAAGTGCTGTAATAGATTTCTATGGAGGGTTTTCTAAGCACTTTGTGTTCTGCTGTTACACCATCTATGCATACTCACAACACACAATCTGTTTCTTTTCTTATTATAGCATTTAGCTCATCATGTCTCAGTGGGTGGGTGTGTGTGTGTGTGTGTGTGTGTGTGTGTGAAGGTCAGACATCATGCCAGAAACAGACAGATACCAGAGGCATGAGAGGAATGTGTGTGTGTGTGTGAGTGTGTGTGTGTGTTTGTGTGTGTGTGTGTGTGTCTAATATAGAGGGAGGTGTAAATTAATCACTCTTAGCAGACAGGAGTCTGTGTGTGTGTGTGTGTGTGGGTGTGTGTGTGTGTGTGTTGCTGATAGTTGTCAGGAATGTGTGGATCACTTAGACCAGTCGGAATAGTGTGTGGCATATTTTTAAGATGAGTGTTTATCAGGAACAGGTGGATATGGAACAGAAGATTAATGTCTCAAGAGACAGCTGTGTGTGTGTGTGTGTGTGTGTGTGTGTTGTGTGTCTTTGTATTCAGTATGCTTGCGTATTTGAGAACGTTTACGTTTGTATATGTTTGTATGTTTGTGTGTTTGTATTTGTGTGTGTGTGTGTGTGTGTGTGTGTGCATGTGTGTACATGTGTGTTTAATGTATTTCAATCTGATATCAACCTGAATTCCTCTCTGACAATCCCTTATTCTTGCGGCAAATTGTTTACATTTGGTCTTATAAGCAGGAGTGACACACAAACACACACACACATTCACACACTTGTATAATATACCTATAGGGTCAGTGTGTAGTGATATATCCTATAGGGTCAGTGTGTAGTGATATATCCTATAGGGTCAGTGTCTAGTGATATATCCTATAGGGTCAGTGTCTAGTGATATATCCTATAGGGTCAGTGTGTAGTGATATATCCTATAGGGTCAGTGTGTAGTGATATATCCTATAGGGTCAGTGTGTAGTGATATATCCTATAGGGTCAGTGTCTAGTGATATATCCTATAGGGTCAGTGTGTAGTGATATATCCTATAGGGTCAGTGTCTAGTGATATATCCTATAGGGTCAGTGTGTAGTGATATATCCTATAGGGTCAGTGTCTAGTGATGTATCCTATAGGGTCAGTGTCTAGTGATATATCCTATAGGGTCAGTGTGTAGTGATATATCCTATAGGGTCAGTGTCTAGTGATGTATCCTATAGGGTCAGTGTGTAGTGATATACCTTTAGGGTCAATGTCAGGCCGCTGTTCTCCAGGTGTTACTCAAATGTAAAATCACAATTAAGTCCTGAGTCAGTCTTTTTACACACACACTGTGTGTGTGTGTGTGTGTGTGTCTCCATATCTCCTCCTGTTCCCTGTGCTGCCCTCTAATGTGTGTGTGTGTGTGTCTCCATATCTCCCCCATTTCCTGTGCTGCCCTCTAGTGTGTGTGTGTGTGTGTGTGTGGCATACCCAATATCCTATGTGTGTGTGTTTGTGTGTGTGTGTGTGTGTGTGTGTGTGTGGCATACCCAGGTAAAAAAAGTAGTATACCTGAGTGTAGAAGAAATATGAATAAAGTGTAGCAAGTCTAAAGTAAGCACACTCAAAGTAAGCACACTCAAAGTAAGCACACTCAAAGTAAGCACACTCAAATGCACTTATGTGTTTGTCATAAAGTATGTTTATTGTGTACTTTTGAAAGGGTTCTCAAAATGATATGCAAAATGATTAAATTATATACAATTACTGTATTGATTAATTTATATGCAAAAACCATATTGATTAAATATAAGGCGATTCTGAATATAAGATGACCCCCCTTTTTCCAGACTTGTTTTTGAGAAAAACTAAAACTTTTCTTGCAGAGCAGATCTTGCTTCATGTAGTAAATTATTTGATTTGAACAATATCCTATGTGTGTGTGTGTGTGTGTGTGTGTGTGTGTGTGTGTGTGTGTGTGTGTGTGTGTGTGTGTGTGTGTGTGTGTGTGTGATCTTGCTTCATGTAGTAAATGATTTGATTTGAACAATATCCTGTGTGTGTGTGTGTGTGTGTGTGTGTGTGTGATCTTGCTTCATGTAGTAAATTATTTGATTTGAACATGCTGGTGAAAGCTCATTGGAGAACATTGTAAAAGTTAGTCAATTGTTTTTCTTTTTTAACATCATTACTATGAATTAAAGTATGATATCAAGTTAATTAATCTTCTGGATAAATTAGTTCCATTTAATTTGTATGAATAGTACAATATGAATGATAATTTTATCATTTAATGTAATAATTTTATTACAGTACACTGTAGGCTTCCTACCCGGAAGAAAACCATATGCATTTGTCATAAAAGTTTGACTGTATGACTTGTAGGCTACAGCTCTGACTGTAACATTGCAGTGGTAGTGTAGTGGTTAAGGAACCTGCCTAGTGTGCAAGTAGTGTGAAAAGTTGTTGGTTCGAATCCTAGCTGCCACCGCTGTGCCCTTGAGCAAGACACTTAACCCTAAGGTGCTCTAGGGGAGACTGGTCCTGATGTAAGACACTTAACCCTAAGGTGCTCTAGGGGAGACTGGTCCTGATGTAAGACACTTAACCCTAAGGTCCTCTAGGGGAGACTGGTCCTGATGTAAGACACTCAACCCTAAGTTACTCTAGGGGAGACTGGCCCTGATGTAAGACACTGAACCCTGAGTTGTTCTAGGGGAGACTGGCCCTGAACAATTGATAGTTAACAAATTGTAAGTCGCTTTGGATAAAAGCGACGCAGTCACACTGACGAGACTCATGCAGTTACGCAGTCACAGTGACGAGACTCATGCAGTTACGCAGTCACAGTGATGAGACTCACGCAGTTACGCAGTCACAGTGACGAGACTCATGCAGTCACAGTGTGTCACAGTGTCCCGGCTTTGTGTGCATTTAAACAGCATTTAAACTACTGAATAAAATCACACAAATAAAACCAGAATCTTTCACACCACTCAAGGTGCAGGACTCTGGATCTCTGAGCTCTCAGTCGTGTGGGACAGAGACAGGCCACACACATACACACACACACACACACACCCTTCCCTAAAGTCAGTTATGATGGTGGGAGCACACACACACACACACACACACACACACCCTTCCCTAAAGTCAGTCATGATGGTGGGAGCAGCGTGGTCTAGGGCTGCATGAGTGCTGCTGGCACTGGGGAGATGTAGTTCATAGAGGGAAACATGAATGCCAAAGCAGAGCAAGATCCTCTCTTCAGAAACTGGGACAGCTGCCTTGCTGAGGAAGCTGAAGGTAAAGATGGACTGGCCAAGGCCCTAGACCCATTTAAGCACCTGGGGTGCATCCTTAAGCAGAAGGTGAGGATTTAACCAGCTTCCACCAGCTCTGTGATGTCATCATGAAGGTGTGGGAGAAGATTCCAGAAGAAACCTGTGCAGCTCTGGTGAATTTAAACCCATAGGGGTTAAGGCAGTGCAGAATAATGGTGCTCACACAAAATAGCAACAGTTTGGCCACAGTTTGGAGGTGTTCAATGGGAGCTGTACTCACTTTTGTTGCCAGCTGTGTAGATGGTAATGTGTGTGTTGAGATGTTTTCAGAGGACAGTAAATCTATACTGCTGACTCCTTTAAGGTGTATCAAAGTTTCATGTCTATGATGGTGTCCCAAGAAAAGATATGACAAAACATTTGCAAATTCTGGGTGTACTCACTTTTGTGAGATACGTAATAATTCATATTTTACTAATATATTAGTGCAGTACAAACAGTGTGTTCCAGGAAACTGGTAGCACAGTGATGTGCTGGTAGGTCCACATTGAATCTGTCATTCATACAGGCTGGATTGAGGCCCATGTGAGTTAGAAGTCTGTTTGGATCATAATTGCCTCTTCTGTATAGTAGTGTACTTAATGATTCCATTCCTTAATGCTTCCATTCTAGCATTCTTAGTATGAAGCAAGTATACTCAAGTGATGCTTTAGTGGTGCTTCAGAATTCAGAGTAGTACAAGCTATACTTTTTCCAGCATGTGCTCAGTACAAGCTATGTTATTCAGTATACTCAAGTGCACTCTGAGAACACAAAAAGTAAGAGTGTGCTTACTTTACACTTACTACACTTCAGTCTTATTTCTGCTACACTGAAGTATACTACCTTATACTTGCTACACTTCAGTCTTATTTCTGCTACACTGAAGTATACTACTTTACACTTACTACACTTCAGTCTTATTTCTGCTACACTGAAGTATACTACTTTACACTTACTACACTTCAGTCTTATTTCTGCTACACTGAAGTATACTACTTTACACTTACTACACTTCAGTCTTATTTCTGCTACACTGAAGTATACTACTTTTAGTACATCCTGAAAAAGTGTGGTGAAAGCATAATAGATTTTTTCCCACCTGGGTACCTAATACCTTATCTATGTGTGCATAGCCAATATCGTCATGTGACAGATTATTATCATGCTGACACAATGGTCTTAATCAGTCACAACCTGTCTAATTCGAACAGCCCAGGAAAATAACAGCTGGAGAGCAGAGATTCCCCTTGAGTTCTGGAGAGCTTTGAGAGTGAATGAAGGAAAATGATATATTCAGTGTGTAAGTTTTATGTTAAAGGCCTGGAGAGTTTATAGAGAGTGTTTTTAGAATGTTTCTGAAGCATTTTTGAACTGTTTATGAAGCATTTCATGAAGCATGAGTGTTTATGGAGTGTTTTTAAAGACCTAGCCAAAGTAGACATTTGGAGCAGATCCCCTTGCTGTTGTCCCTGTCAGGTTAGTCCTCTAGGGGGCAGCAGAACTCTGTGTCTGAGCCTTTGTGTGTGTGTATGTGTAAGTGTGTGTGCAAGTCTGTGTGTATTTGTGTGTCTGTCTATTTGAGACTGTGTGTGTGTGTGTCTCAGCCTTTGTGTGAGTGTGTTTGTGAGTGTCTGAGTTTGTGACCCTGTGTCTCTGTGCCTGTGTGTATGTCTGAGTCTGTGATTCTGTGTCTGTGTGTCTGAGTCAGTGTGAGCCTGTGTGTGTGTGTGTGTGTGTGTGTGTGGTGGAATCCGTGTGAGCCTGGGTGTGTGTATTTGAAAATCCCACTCCCCTGCCTGAGTGCTTAATTAGATTTGTAATTTGCTCTTGAGGGAAACATCTGCTGTAACACCTTAGCAGAGGGCCGTATGGTGTGTGTGGTGTGTGTGGTGTGTGTGTGTGTGTAAAACCTGTGTGCTTTGATTGGTAGTTTAACTTTAATTAATTTGATTAATTTTAACTTTAATCATTTCTTGCTCCCATTACATACATACACACACACACACACACACACGCACACATTAGAATACTTAAAACAGGAAGAATGACAGACCCAGATGTTAGTGGATAGATAGAGAGAGAGATAGAGAGGTAGATAGAGACAGAGAGAGAGAGAGGTAGATAGAGACATAGAGAGATAGAGAGGTAGATAGAGAGATAGAGAGGTAGATAGAGAGATAGAGAGAGAGAGGTAGATAGAGACAGAGAGAGAGAGAGAGAGGTAAATAGAGACAGAGAGAGAGAGAGAGAGGTAAATAGAGACATAGAGAGAGAGAGAGAGGTAGATAGAGAGATAGAGAGAGAGAGAGGTAGATAGAGACATATATAGAGAGAGGTAGATAGAGACATAGAGAGATAGAGAGGTAGATAGAGAGAGAGAGAGATAGAGAGGTAGATAGAGACATATATAGAGAGAGAGAGGTAGATAGAGAGATAGTGAGGTAGATAGAGACAGAGAGATAGAGAGGTAGATATATATATATAGAGAGAGAGGTAGATAGAGACATATAGAGAGAGAGAGGTAGATAGAGACATAGAGAGAGAGAGGGGTAGATAGAGAGATAGTGAGGTAGATAGAGACATAGAGAGATAGAGAGGTAGATAGAGACATAGAGAGGTAGATATAGACATAGAGAGAGATAGATAGAGAGACAGAGAGAGGTAGGTACTTTGGGAAATTGAGGAATCCAGTAGCATTCATAACACAGCATGTAGACATGACACTCGTTTCTCATGGGTTTGAAAGATCATTATACCTTTCTTACAAAGTCCTGCTCCTCTACAAATCATTTCCACAATCCCAATAACTTTCTGATCTCCCCGTACCTACATACCTGCGTACCTCTGATGAGGACCATTTGGCCGTCCCTCACACCAGACAGGGACAGAGCCTCCATGTAGGTGTCCTCTGATGAGGACCATTTGGTCGTCCCTCACACCAGACAGGGACAGAGCCTCCATACCTGCGTACCTCTGATGAGGACCATTTGACCGTCCCTCACACCAGACAGGGACAGAGCCTCCATGTAGGTGTCCTCTGATGAGGACCATTTGGTCGTCCCTCACACCAGACGGGGACAGAGCCTCCATGTAGGTGTCCTCTGATGAGGACCATTTGGTCGTCCCTCACACCAGACGGGGACAGAGCCTCCATGTAGGTGTCCTCTGATGAGGACCATTTGGTCGTCCCTCACACCAGACGGGGACAGAGCCTCCATGTAGGTGTCCTCTGATGAGGACCATTTGGTCGTCCCTCACACCAGACAGGGACAGAGCCTCCATGTAGGTGTCCTCTGATGAGGACCATTTGGTCGTCCCTCACACCAGACAGGGACAGAGCCTCCATGTAGGTGTCCTCTGATGAGGACCATTTGGCCGTCCCTCACACCAGACAGGGACAGAGCCTCCATACCTGCGTACCTCTGATGAGGACCATTTGGTCGTCCCTCACACCAGACAGGGACAGAGCCTCCATGTAGGTGTCCTCTGATGAGGACCATTTGGTCGTCCCTCACACCAGACGGGGACAGAGCCTCCATGTAGGTGTCCTCTGATGAGGACCATTTGGTCGTCCCTCACACCAGACGGGGACAGAGCCTCCATGTAGGTGTCCTCTGATGAGGACCATTTGGTCGTCCCTCACACCAGACGGGGACAGAGCCTCCATGTAGGTGTCCTCTGATGAGGACCATTTGGTCGTCCCTCACACCAGACAGGGACAGAGCCTCCATGTAGGTGTCCTCTGATGAGGACCATTTGGTCGTCCCTCACACCAGACAGGGACAGAGCCTCCATGTAGGTGTCCTCTGATGAGGACCATTTGGTCGTCCCTCACACCAGACAGGGACAGAGCCTCCATGTAGGTGTCCTCTGATGAGGACCATTTGGTCGTCCCTCACAC
>JAIFZK010000045.1:4922500-4932500 GCA_027481765.1 Tenualosa thibaudeaui
CACTTAACCCTCAGGTCCTCTAGGGGAGACTGGTCCTGATGTAAGGCACTTAACCCTCAGGTCCTCTAGGGAGACTGGTCCTGATGTAAGGCACTTAACCCTCAGGTCCTCTAGGGAGACTGGTCCTGATGTAAGGCACTTAACCCTCAGGTCCTCTAGGGAGACTGGTCCTGATGTAAGGCACTTAACCCTCAGGTCCTCTAGGGAGACTGGTCCTGATGTAAGGCACTTAACCCTCAGGTCCTCTAGGGAGACTGGTCCTGATGTAAGGCACTTAACCCTCAGGTCCTCTAGGGAGACTGGTCCTGATGTAAGGCACTTAACCCTCAGGTCCTCTAGGGAGACTGGTCCTGATATAAGGCACTTAACCCTCAGGTCCTCTAGGGAGACTGGTCCTGATATAAGGCACTTAACCCTCAGGTCCTCTAGGGAGACTGGTCCTGATATAAGGCACTTAACCCTCAGGTCCTCTAGGGAGACTGGTCCTGATATAAGGCACTTAACCCTCAGGTCCTCTAGGGAGACTGGTCCTGATGTAAGGCACTTAACCCTCAGGTCCTCTAGGGAGACTGGTCCTGATATAAGGCACTTAACCCTCAGGTCCTCTAGGGAGACTGGTCCTGATGTAAGGCACTTAACCCTCAGGTCCTCTAGGGAGACTGGTCCTGATATAAGGCACTTAACCCTCAGGTCCTCTAGGGAGACTGGTCCTGATGTAAGGCACTTAACCCTCAGGTCCTCTAGGGAGACTGGTCCTGATGTAAGGCACTTAACCCTCAGGTCCTCTAGGGAGACTGGTCCTGATGTAAGGCACTTAACCCTCAGGTCCTCTAGGGAGACTGGTCCTGATGTAAGGCACTTAACCCTCAGGTCCTCTAGGGAGACTGGTCCTGATGTAAGGCACTTAACCCTCAGGTCCTCTAGGGGAGACTGGTCCTGATGTAAGGCACTTAACCCTCAGGTCCTCTAGGGAGACTGGTCCTGATGTAAGGCACTTAACCCTCAGGTCCTCTAGGGAGACTGGTCCTGATGTAAGGCACTTAACCCTCAGGTCCTCTAGGGAGACTGGTCCTGATGTAAGGCACTTAACCCTCAGGTCCTCTAGGGGAGACTGGTCCTGATGTAAGGCACTTAACCCTCAGGTCCTCTAGGGAGACTGGTCCTGATGTAAGGCACTTAACCCTCAGGTCCTCTAGGGAGACTGGCCCTGATGTAAGGCACTTAACCCTCAGGTCCTCTAGGGAGACTGGTCCTGATGTAAGGCACTTAACCCTCAGGTCCTCTAGGGAGACTGGTCCTGATGTAAGGCACTTAACCCTCAGGTCCTCTAGGGAGACTGGTCCTGATATAAGGCACTTAACCCTCAGGTCCTCTAGGGAGACTGGTCCTGATATAAGGCACTTAACCCTCAGGTCCTCTAGGGAGACTGGTCCTGATGTAAGGCACTTAACCCTCAGGTCCTCTAGGGGAGACTGGTCCTGATTTAAGGCACTTAACCCTCAGGTCCTCTAGGGAGACTGGCCCTGATGTAAGGCACTTAACCCTCAGGTCCTCTAGGGAGACTGGTCCTGATATAAGGCACTTAACCCTCAGGTCCTCTAGGGAGACTGGTCCTGATATAAGGCACTTAACCCTCAGGTCCTCTAGGGAGACTGGTCCTGATATAAGGCACTTAACCCTCAGGTCCTCTAGGGAGACTGGTCCTGATATAAGGCACTTAACCCTCAGGTCCTCTAGGGAGACTGGTCCTGATATAAGGCACTTAACCCTCAGGTCCTCTAGGGAGACTGGTCCTGATATAAGGCACTTAACCCTCAGGTCCTCTAGGGAGACTGGCCCTGATGTAAGGCACTTAACCCTCAGGTCCTCTAGAGGAGACTGGTCCTGATATAAGGCACTTAACCCTCAGGTCCTCTAGGGAGACTGGCCCTGATGTAAGGCACTTAACCCTCAGGTCCTCTAGGGAGACTGGTCCTGATATAAGGCACTTAACCCTCAGGTCCTCTAGGGAGACTGGTCCTGATGTAAGGCACTTAACCCTCAGGTCCTCTAGGGAGACTGGTCCTGATGTAAGGCACTTAACCCTCAGGTCCTCTAGGGAGACTGGTCCTGATGTAAGGCACTTAACCCTCAGGTCCTCTAGGGAGACTGGTCCTGATGTAAGGCACTTAACCCTCAGGTCCTCTAGGGAGACTGGCCCTGATGTAAGGCACTTAACCCTCAGGTCCTCTAGGGAGACTGGTCCTGATGTAAGGCACTTAACCCTCAGGTCCTCTAGGGAGACTGGTCCTGATGTAAGGCACTTAACCCTCAGGTCCTCTAGGGAGACTGGTCCTGATGTAAGGCACTTAACCCTCAGGTCCTCTAGGGAGACTGGTCCTGATATAAGGCACTTAACCCTCAGGTCCTCTAGGGGAGACTGGCCCTGATGTAAGGCACTTAACCCTCAGGTCCTCTAGAGGAGACTGGTCCTGATATAAGGCACTTAACCCTCAGGTCCTCTAGGGGAGACTGGTCCTGATGTAAGGCACTTAACCCTCAGGTCCTCTAGGGGAGACTGGTCCTGATGTAAGGCACTTAACCCTCAGGTCCTCTAGGGGAGACTGGTCCTGATGTAAGGCACTTAACCCTCAGGTCCTCTAGTGGAGACTGGCCCTGATGTAAGGCACTTAACCCTCAGGTCCTCTAGGGGAGACTGGTCCTGATGTAAGGCACTTAACCCTCAGGTCCTCTAGGGGAGACTGGTCCTGATGTAAGGCACTTAACCCTCAGGTCCTCTAGGGGAGACTGGCCCTGATGTAAGGCACTTAACCCTCAGGTCCTCTAGGGGAGACTGGTCCTGATGTAAGGCACTTAACCCTCAGGTCCTCTAGGGAGACTGGTCCTGATGTAAGGCACTTAACCCTCAGGTCCTCTAGGGGAGACTGGCCCTGATGTAAGGCACTTAACCCTCAGGTCCTCTAGGGGAGACTGGTCCTGATGTAAGGCACTTAACCCTCAGGTCCTCTAGGGGAGACTGGCCCTGATGTAAGGCACTTAACCCTCAGGTCCTCTAGGGGAGACTGGTCCTGATATAAGGCACTTAACCCTCAGGTCCTCTATGGGAGACTGGTCCTGATGTAAGGCACTTAACCCTCAGGTCCTCTAGGGGAGACTGGTCCTGATGTAAGGCACTTAACCCTCAGGTCCTCTAGGGGAGACTGGCCCTGATGTAAGGCACTTAACCCTCAGGTCCTCTAGGGGAGACTGGTCCTGATGTAAGGCACTTAACCCTCAGGTCCTCTAGGGGAGACTGGTCCTGATGTAAGGCACTTAACCCTCAGGTCCTCTAGGGGAGACTGGTCCTGATATAAGGCACTTAACCCTCAGGTCCTCTAGGGGAGACTGGTCCTGATATAAGGCACTTAACCCTCAGGTCCTCTAGGGGAGACTGGCCCTGATGTAAGGCACTTAACCCTCAGGTCCTCTAGGGGAGACTGGTCCTGATATAAGGCACTTAACCCTCAGGTCCTCTAGGGAGACTGGTCCTGATGTAAGGCACTTAACCCTCAGGTCCTCTAGGGAGACTGGTCCTGATGTAAGGCACTTAACCCTCAGGTCCTCTAGGGAGACTGGTCCTGATGTAAGGCACTTAACCCTCAGGTCCTCTAGGGAGACTGGTCCTGATGTAAGGCACTTAACCCTCAGGTCCTCTAGGGAGACTGGTCCTGATGTAAGGCACTTAACCCTCAGGTCCTCTAGGGAGACTGGTCCTGATGTAAGGCACTTAACCCTCAGGTCCTCTAGGGAGACTGGTCCTGATGTAAGGCACTTAACCCTCAGGTCCTCTAGGGAGACTGGTCCTGATGTAAGGCACTTAACCCTCAGGTCCTCTAGGGAGACTGGTCCTGATGTAAGGCACTTAACCCTCAGGTCCTCTAGGGAGACTGGTCCTGATGTAAGGCACTTAACCCTCAGGTCCTCTAGGGAGACTGGTCCTGATGTAAGGCACTTAACCCTCAGGTCCTCTAGGGAGACTGGTCCTGATATAAGGCACTTAACCCTCAGGTCCTCTAGGGAGACTGGTCCTGATATAAGGCACTTAACCCTCAGGTCCTCTAGGGAGACTGGTCCTGATAGAAGGCACTTAACCCTCCGGTCCTCTAGGGGAGTCTGTCGCTGATATAAGGCACTTAACCCTCAGGTCCTCTAGGGGAGACTGGTCCTGATATAAGGCACTTAACCCTCAGGTCCTCTAGGGGAGACTGGTCCTGATATAAGGCACTTAACCCTCAGGTCCTCTAGGGGAGACTGGTCCTGATGTAAGGCACTTAACCCTCAGGTCCTCTAGGGGAGACTGGTCCTGATGTAAGGCACTTAACCCTCAGGTCCTCTAGGGGAGACTGGTCCTGATGTAAGGCACTTAACCCTCAGGTCCTCTAGGGGAGACTGGTCCTGATGTAAGGCACTTAACCCTCAGGTCCTCTAGGGGAGACTGGTCCTGATGTAAGGCACTTAACCCTCAGGTCCTCTAGGGGAGACTGGTCCTGATGTAAGGCACTTAACCCTCAGGTCCTCTAGGTGAGACTGGTCCTGATGTAAGGAACATAACCCTCAGGTCCTCTAGGGAGACTGGTCCTGATGTAAGGCACTTAACCCTCAGGTCCTCTAGGGAGACTGGTCCTGATGTAAGGCACTTAACCCTCAGGTCCTCTCGGGGAGACTGGTCCTGATGTAAGGCACTTAACCCTCAGGTCCTCTAGGGGAGACTGGTCCTGATGTAAGGCACTTAACCCTCAGGTCCTCTAGGGGAGACTGGTCCTGATGTAAGGCACTTAACCCTAAGGTGCTCTAGGGGAGACTGGTCCTGATGTAAGACACTGAACCCAAAGTTACTCTAGGGGAGACTGGCCCTGATGTAAGGCACTTAACCCAAAGGTCCTCTAGGGGAGACTGGTCCTGATGTAATTGATAGTTGACAAATGTAAGTCACTTTGTATAAAAGCGTCTGCTAAATGCATAACCTGTGTGTGTGTGACTGGACAGAGAATCACATGCAAACAAAGTGTGTTTCCTGTATATTTATTACAAAGTGAGTAATTCATTGCAGCTTCAGTGGGTGATTACTGACAACCTTGGATCCCTCAGGACATAAACACACACACACACTGTCAAGTCTTCTTCTTGGTGCATCAATCTCACTGTTACACACACACACACACACACACACACACAAACACACCACCAGCATGTAACTAACACACCTAGTACACTTGCATATGTTGCAGAGCTGCCAGTATCAGATCTGCTGGCCCCTCTGATCAGTGTGTGTATGTGTGTGTGTGTGTGTGTGTGTGTGTGTGTGTGTGTGTGTGTGTGTGTGCAGCAAGCATAACAGCCCCTCCTAGTGTTGGTTACCACTGCTCTTTAAAATGACCCAAATTCAAATGGAGTCTAGACACAGCACTAGTACACTTGAGAGATATGGAGCAAATGGACTTAGTTGGGCTCTAACCTGGGAACCTCCCCTGCATGCAGATGGAGCCCAGGGTGGAGCTGATGGAGGGGAGCTGAGTACCACTGAGACCATCCAGGGTGGAGCTGATGGAGGGGAGCTGAGTACCACTGAGACCATCATCACCACTTGTTATTTGCTCTGTGTGTCTACCTGAGCCTGACTGATTTTTTTCTTTTCTCATTCAGCTGAAGTTGGATGCTGAGCTAAACAGTTTATTGGCTGAACTCATACTGACTGTGTTTTAATGCTGTAGGATTTTGATGCACATCCATGCTGATAGGGTGACTTTTCTGACACACCTGCCAGACAAAAGAGAACCACCTCAGAAGCCTGTTTGCAAACCTGATCCCCGTTGTGGCCAAACACCTCCTTCAATTAGTGAACCGTAGCTAAACAGTTTATTGGCTGAACTCATACCTGGTTACAATAGGGTGCCCATGCCTCTCATACAGTGGATTGCTCACTGGTTACCTTAGCAACCAGCTCTTTTTCCCCTGTTGTTATGGTCCCTCCTATCTCTGTTGCTATGGTCCCTCCTATCTCTGTCCCATAACATCAGTAATCACTAGAAGGGATAAGGCTGAGGTCAAGTCTACAGCTACAGCTTAATCAAAACTAAAGTAGAGTGGTGTTTGGGAGGTTCCTGCCAATATAAGTTTTAATTTTCAGAGTTTTAAAAATATTTCAGGTTGTTTATAGTTATATATAAGTAGGTCGTTTGGCATTGTTACTAGGCAACCCGACAACCCAGATATTGCGAGATTTCCAGCTGTATATATATCCCTTTTATTTACAACCCATAACATCCAACAACAGCAGCAATTCACCATGGCAATAGCCTCTGCATCTCTGACAAAACCAATAATTCACCATAGCAACAGCCTTTATGTCTATGACAACAACAGCAGTTCACCATAGCAACAGCCTTTATGTCTATGACAACAAAGGCAGTTCACCATAGCAACAGCCTCAGTGTCTATAGCAATAGTCC
This sequence comes from Tenualosa thibaudeaui, assembly GCA_027481765.1. Lineage (NCBI taxonomy): Eukaryota > Metazoa > Chordata > Actinopteri > Clupeiformes > Clupeidae > Tenualosa > Tenualosa thibaudeaui. The sequence goes on from JAIFZK010000045.1 coordinate 4,928,989, forward strand.
ATAAGGCACAAATGTCTCTCAGAGTGTATCATAGTACATTGAGTATATTGTTGGGAGTATACATAGGACTGATAAATGTGCTGTTGATGTATTGTGTGTGTGTGTGTGTGTGTGTGTTAAAGTACAACAGTGTGTGTGTTTTGCAGTGTGTTTTGATTTGTGAGTTATTGATCACATTATTGGTCACATTGTGTGTTTAAAGTCTATCAATTGGACTGCAGTATTAAAGCTTATATTCTGTTTGGTTCATACACGTGCTTGCATCTGTGTGAGTGTCCATCTATGTATCTGGTAGTGTCTGTGTGTGTGTGTTGATCTGTGTGTCTGAGTTACTGACTGTATGTATGCTGTTATGTGTGTGTGTCATTGGAAGACTGTGTGATAGGAGGGGCACTGATGGGTCTTGATGTACTTGAGGGCATATTTGAGCTCCTTGCTGCGTTTGTCCCACTTGTAGATGGCCATGACCAGCAGCTGCTGCTCCACACGCCGGCCCAGAACCAGGTAGCCGCTGCCCAGGCTCTCCAGCTGCGGACACGGGCAGCCCGCACCGTTCTTGATGAACAGAACCAGCTTCTTCAGGTCCTTCTTGCGCAGAACCCCCATCTTTAGAACCTTCTTCTTCTTCTGCGCCACCATCAGCTTACGGTCACCACGGTCCCTCTTGACCTCCCGTAACCTCAGCTTGAGGACTGGAGGACAGCAGAGACATGGAAGAGGGGAAGAGAGAGAGAGAGAGAGAGAGAGAGAGATGGACAGACATGGAAGAGGGAAGAGAGAGAGAGTGAGGCAGGTAGAGAACGAGAGAGACATTGGAACTAAAACTCCAGTAAGGTTGGAATTGTTAGACAGTTTAACTGTGTGTGTGTGTGTGTGTGTGAGTGTGTGTGTGTGTATTTGTGTGTGTGTGTGTGTGTGTATTTGTGTGTGTGTGTGTGTATTTGTGTGTATTTGTGTGTGTGTGTGTGTGTGTGTGTGTGCATGCGTCAGAACATGTGCAAAAATCTGTGTGTGTGTGTGTGTGTGTGTGTGATGTTTTATGTATCCCATGGCAATGTGGTTTCCACTCCCAGAAGACCCACATAACGTTCTTGTGGAGGCCTCTCTCTTCCTCTCTTCCTTACACACACACACACACACACACACACACACACACACACAGGGATATTCATATGCAGACACACTATCTCGCTCTCCATCTCTCTCTCTCTTCCTCCTTACACAGACATACACACACATCCTACTCCAGGATGGTGCATAATATGTGTGTGTATGTGTGTATGTGTGTAAGTGTGTTTGTGTGTGTGCACTGGCACAGAAGTGCTCCGGGATAGTGTGTTTATGAGTGTGTGTGTGAGTGAGTGTGTGTTTGTGTGTGTGTGTGTGTGCACTCACCAAAGTCACTGGCACAGAAGTGCTCTAGGATGGTCTCTGCCTTCAGCTCATTGTCACAAGGGGGACAAACCTTAGACACTGCAGAGAGAGCACAGACATTAGATGACACACACACACACACACACACACACACCACTCAGTCCATCATCTGAGATACCAGCCTTGGTATGTCAGATATACTGATTCTCCGAGAGACTATTCAGTTTGCATGTGAGTGTCTCAGACTGCCCCTGAGTCATGCATTCCTGACACACACACAAAGGCACACACATACACACAAAGGCACACACACACACACACACACACACATGCACACACCTCAGAGGACAGAGGTTATCTCGCAAAGCCACACCCCCTCCTGATAATGTGGCAACAAAAGGTCAACGCAGTGAATCTGTGTGTGTGTGTGTGTGTGTGTATGTGAGGGCTTGTGTGTGGTTGTTTGTGTGTGGTTTTATGCATTACTTTGTGTGTGTGTGTGTGTATATGTGTGATGGAGTCCTGTGTGTCCTGCGATCCTGTTAATCTTTTAATTGGCCCACCAACTGGCCAATCAGCTTGCTTATCACCATAGCCTGGAGCTGTGTGATTGGCACCTGATAAGTGGAGCCGTGTGATTGGCTCCTGATAAGGTCCTCTGCTCAAGCAGCCAGACAGAACAGCACATGAATGAAGAATGAAACCTCTGACTGCGTGTGTGTGTGTGTATGTGTGCATGCTCGTGTGTGTGTATGTGTATGTGTATGTGCACATATATAGGTAGGCTATATGTGTGAGTGTGTGTGTGTGTCTGTCTAAATTTATTTTAGATTTACTTGCCTGTCTCAATGTGTGTGTGTATTCTCTTTCTCTCTCTCTCATACACACACACACACACACACAGTAATAACTCATGAACAGAAGTCCAGAATTACCCAATCATCACACATGATCTAAAAGAGAAGAGATTTTATAATGCAAATTGTGTCCCTCACACACACACACACACACACATACACACACACACACACAGATGGCCCACCTAGAGTCTGTTTAGCGTATGCTTTGCAGTACAGCTTGGGGGTGCAGAGGTTAGATGTACACACACACACACACACACACACACACACACACACACACACACACAGAGTATAAAATTTACTTTATGACCTACCTGCCAATGGCAGGTAAGGTGTGAATACTTAATGGCCAAAATATATTTTTACCAGCCACTAATTTTTCACAATAGTAAAATGGTACAATAATCTGTTAATTGCCCATCAATTGATTGTAATTGATTGTATTGTTTTCTGAAGCTGTTAGAAGAAATGTAATTTTTATTTTAAATCTCATGCTATATACAACACGCTACACCAGTATGTGTGAACAACAATGTGTACACAACATCTGCACTGAAGTGCATTCATAGAAATTCTCTCCTGGCTTAAATGTCATCAACTATAATCTGGCTTAAATGTCATTACCATCAACTATAATCATGACATTGGCGCTGCATTTTTCGTGGTGTTTGATCGACTCTACTTTCATAGAAGTGTTGCCAATAACAAATGAACATGTACGTCGCATTGAGTACCTGTGACAGAAGGTGCAAGTCATTGACTTTGTCCCGCTGTTGTGTTTCGGCCAATCTCTCCTCACCCCCGTTTCGGAGACTTTTTATTGAATTTTCTCTTTGCTGTAGAAGCAGTTGTATGATTACTTTCCACATTTCTTCTTTTGACTGGCTGTTGTACACCGGCAATGTGTCGCCCCATACTTGCTAAAGCTGCCTTTGCTCCGATCAATCTCTCTGACTGATCAACGTGATCTCATGAGATGGCGTACAGGCTGGACAGTTATATTTTCGAATGTTGAGTGATGGTGGACAGCCAGGGACAAATTTGAAAAATAAAACACAATCCCACTAGTTGGAGTCTTAATGTGTTACTCTTGTGTGTACAACACCAATTATGTCTTGTTGAAACAAGCAAGAGACCTATTTTATCAGCCGGCCAATGGCGAGTAAGCCTAATTATTCTATCCGCCAAAACATATTTTTACACGCATTTGGCGAGTGTTAATTTTAAACCCTGCACACACACACACAGATAGTCCACCTGGAGTCTCTATAGCATGTG
>JAIFZK010000045.1:4955000-4967500 GCA_027481765.1 Tenualosa thibaudeaui
CCAAGTCCAGTTGCATAGAACTGAACACTTTTGACTGACCTTTACAGTGACAGCAAGGTGACACACACACACACACACTGCCTGTTGGGAGTACAGAGGGACGCAACATAACTCACACATACATTCTCACACACTCATGAACACACATACATATTCACTCATGAACACACACATACATATTCACTCATGAACACACACATACATATTCACTCATGAACACACACATACACATTCACTCATGAACACACACATACATATTCACTCATTAATACACACATACATATTCACTCATGAACACACACATACATATTCACTCATGAACACACACATACATATTCACTCATGAACACACACATACATATTCACTCATGAACACACACATACACATTCACTCATGAACACACACATACATATTCACTCATGAACACACACATACATATTCACTCATGAACACACACATACACATTCTCACACAATCATACCCACACACATTCACATGATGATGATGATGATGAAGATGAGAAGAAATAGTGGTCCAACACACACAAACATATGAGGAGCCACTCAAGACATTATTCATTCTGGCCCTTTTTCACATACATACATTCTGAAAAGAGAATGTATGTATGTGTGAGTAGAATATATATGTGTGTGAGTAGAATATATATGTGTGTGTGAGTAGAATATATATGTGTGTGTGTGAGTAGAATATATATGTGTGTGTGTGAGTAGAATATATATGTGTGTGTGTGAGTAGAATATATATGTGTGTGAGTAGAATATATATGTGTGTGAATAGAATATATATATGTGTGTGAGTAGAATATATATGTGTGTGTGAGTAGAATATATGTGTGTGAGTAGAATATATATGTGTGTGTGAGTAGAATATATATATGTGTGTGTGAGTAGAATATATATGTGTGTGTGAGTAGAATATATATATGTGTGTGAGTAGAATATATATGTGTGTGTGAGTAGAATATATATATGTGTGTGAGTAGAATATATATGTGTGTGTGAGTAGAATATATATGTGTGTGAGTAGACTATATATGTGTGTGAGTAGAATATATATATATGTGTGTGAGTAGAATATATATGTATGTGTGTGAGTAGAATATATATGTGTGTGAGTAGAATATATATGTGTGTGAGTAGAATATATATATGTGTGTGAGTAGAATATATATGTGTGTGTGAGTAGAATATATATATATGTGTGTGAGTAGAATATATATATGTGTGTGAGTAGAATATATATGTGTGTGTGAGTAGAATATATATATGTGTGTGTGAGTAGAATATATATGTGTGTGTGAGTATAATATATATATATGTGTTTTTGAGTTGTATATATATGTGTGTGAGTAGAATATATATGTGTGTGAGTAGAATATATATGTGTGTGTGTGAGTAGAATATATATGTGTGTGAGTAGAATATATATGTGTGTGTGAGTAGAATATATATGTGTGTGTGTGAGTAGAATATATGTGTGTGTGTGAGTAGAATATATGTGTGTGTGTGAGTAGAATATATTGTGTATATATATATGTGTGTGAGTAGAATATATATGTGTGTGAGTAGAATATATATGTGTGTGAGTAGAATATATATGTGTGTGTGAGTAGAATATATATATGTGTGTGTGAGTAGAATATATATGTGTGTGTGAGTAGAATATATATATGTGTGTGTGAGTAGAATATATATGTATGTGTGTGAGTAGAATATATATATGTGTGTGAGTAGAATATATATGTGTGTGAGTAGAATATATATGTATGTGTGTGAGTAGAATATATATGTGTGTGTGTGAGTAGAATATATATGTGTGTGAGTAGACTATATATGTGTGTGAGTAGAATATATATGTATGTGTGTGAGTAGAATATATATGTATGTGTGTGAGTAGAATATATATGTGTGTGTGAGTAGAATATATATGTGTGTGAGTAGAATATATATGTGTGTGTGAGTAGAATATATATATGTGTGTGAGTAGATTATATATATGTGTGTGAGTAGAATATATATGTGTGTGTGAGTAGAATATATATATGTGTGTGTGTGAGTAGAATATATATATATATGTGTGTGAGTAGAATATATATGTGTGTGTAAGTAGAATATATATATGTGTGTGTGAGTAGAATATATATGTGTGTGTGAGTAGAATATATATATGTGTGTGAGTAGAATATATATGTGTGTGTGTGAGTAGAATATATATGTGTGTGAGTAGAATATATATGTGTGTGTGAGTAGAATATATATGTGTGTGAGTAGAATATATATGTATGTGTGTGAGTAGAATATATATGTGTGTGAGTAGAATATATATGTATGTGTGTGAGTAGAATATATATGTGTGTGAGTAGACTATATATGTGTGTGAGTAGAATATATATGTGTGTGAGTAGAATATATATATGTGTGTGAGAAGAATATATATGTGTGTGTGTGTGAGTAGAATATATATGTGTGTGTGAGTAGAATATATATGTGTGTGAGTAGAATATATATATGTGTGTGAGTAGAATATATATGTGTGTGAGTAGAATATATATGTGTGTGTGTGTGAGTAGAATATATATATATATGTGTGTGAGTAGAATATATATATGTGTGTGAGTAGAATATATATGTGTGTGTGTGAGTAGAATATATATGTGTGTGAGTAGAATATATATGTGTGTGTGAGTAGAATATATATGTATGTGTGTGAGTAGAATATATATGTGTGTGAGTAGAATATATATGTATGTGTGTGAGTAGAATATATATGTGTGTGAGTAGACTATATATGTGTGTGAGTAGAATATATATGTGTGTGTGAGTAGAATATATGTGTGTGTGAGTAGAATATATATGTGTGTGTGAGTAGAATATATATGTGTGTGAGTAGAATATATATATGTGTGTGAGTAGAATATATATGTGTGTGAGTAGAATATATATGTGTGTGTGTGTGAGTAGAATATATATATATGTGTGTGAGTAGAATATATATGTGTGTGAGTAGAATATATGTGTGTGTGAGTAGAATATATATGTGTGTGTGTGAGTAGAATATATATGTGTGTGTGAGTAGAATATATATGTGTGTGAGTAGAATATATGTGTGTGTGAGTAGAATATATATGTGTGTGTGAGTAGAATATATATGTGTGTGAGTAGAATATATATGTGTATGTGTGAGTAGAATATATATGTGTGTGTGAGTAGAATATATATGTGTGTGTGTGAGTAGAATATATATGTGTGTGTGAGTAGAATATATATGTGTGTGTGAGTAGAATATATGTGTGTGTGTGAGTAGAATATATATGTGTGTGTGAGAAAGTATAGTTGAAACGGAAGCAGTATAGTGGAAACGGAAAGTGAGGCATTTATCAAGCTGTGATTGGCTGAAAATGTGCTGTCCTGATCCTAATGGGACAAAGGTACCGTAACTCATGTTGTATTATGGAGGAACTCGAGGCAGGTGCACTAAACGAAGCCATCGCGGTTCTGAGGGGGATTTTGGCCTCCCCACATTTAGCCAACATATCCTGGTCTGCTGAGCAGATAAGAAGAGGACCCAATACTACTGTTCCGCAGACAATGAATCTATAAGTTAATAAAGCACATAGACTAGGATACTTTAAAAAATATGCAGGTCTGGAAGGGTCGGGTCAGAGTTGCGGGTGGGTTAGTTGAAAACATTGGTTGGGTGCGAGTCGTTCATATGACATGGACCTGCAGCGGACCCCTTCATAGCCTAATATGCACATAGGCAACATTTAAGTCATGACAGCCGTCGTCTGACAGAAACACCTGTGCAGTGCTCTGTGATGTCGGAATTGTAAAAAAAGTCATTATTGATTGCCTCTTGATTTACCTTACCTTACTAGAGGAGAGGAGAATGTATGTATGTGCGAAGAGAATGTATGTATGTAAGTGCAAATATATATGTACATGAGAGGAGAATACATGTATGTGAGAGCGAAAACATATGTATGTGAGAGGGCCAGAATTAATAATGTCTTGAAGGGCCCCTCATACAAACACACACAGATGAACTTGTATATGAACCTTGAAAAACAAGACACACACACATAACCGCTCACACTCTCTCTCCACACACACACACACACACACACACCAACACAAACACTCATATCAAGAAGATAGAGAAAGAGTGATGGGATTAGAATGAGAGAGAGAGAGAGAGAGAGAGTGTGTGTCAGAGAGATGAACCTGGGTGATGTAGAGCCCTCCATGACACACACACACTCACCATTACTCATACAACTGCTACGTGTACACACACACACATTAACACTCTACAATGACCCTCTGAGTGCCTGTCAGCTTAGATCATAAATTGATTGGTTCTCAGGCCCCTGTTACCAAAGAAACGTCCTATAACAGCCATTTCCTCCTCTGGCCTCACTTCCAGGTTCTGACTGTGTGTGTGTGTGTGTGTGTGTGTGTGTGTACTGTAGTATAGTGAATTGTATGTGTGTGGATTCTGTTTGCCACATCAAATTTAACTATTGGCTTGATGGATGCCAAAGATGGTTCTTTGAATTTTGTGAAGACACACACACACACACACACACACACACACACATACACACACACACACACACATGCACACGCACACACACACACACTCCCTGTCATTTAAATACGGAAGTGCTCAGAGAGGCATTATGCATTGATGGCCTGCAGCTTATTTTGATCTCATTAAAGCATGGCAGCTGTGTGTGTGTGTGTGTGTGTGTGTGTGTGTGTGTGTGTGTGTACTATATGCATGCATGGCTACTCTGAACCTGTGGCTCAATTCATTTGCGCAAGTGGGTCTAATTCTAATTTTGTATGTGTGTGTGTGTGTGTGTGTGTGTGTATGTGTGCCTACTCTGAGGCTATGGCTCAATTCATTCATGCAAGTGTGTCTTATTCTAATTTTGAGTGTGTGCGTGTGTGTGTGTGTGCATGTGTGTGTGTGAAGAGAGGGGAGGGAAGTGTGTTGTCATGTAAATATCTGCTTTGCAACACAAATCAACAGAGAGACAGAGAGAGAGAGAGAGAGAGGGACAGATAGAGGGACAGAGAGAGAGAGAGAGGGACAGAGAGAGAGAGAGAGAGAGAGCTGTGTATGTCAGATCTCTGTGTCCTTCACTAATGATGTGCTCACTCTCATCCCACTCCCTGAAAAACACACACACACACACACACACAAGCAAGTCGATACCATGAAACCTCTTAGAGCCTTTGGTTAAACACACAGACATTGTCACTGGTCACACACACACACACACACACACACACACACAGTATGCAAGTTGATAGCATGTAGCATGTATGTGTGTATGTGTGTGTGTGTGTGTGTGTGTGTGTATGTGTGTGTGTGTGCTTGCATGGGTAAGTTGGGAATATGTGTGTGTGCCTGCATGGATAAGTTGGGAATGTGTTTGTGTGTGTGTGTGTGTGTGCTCGCATATGTAAGTTGAGACTGTGTGTGTTACATTAATCACTCAGTCGCTCTCTGTTAGCGTCAGGACACACTGAGCAGCTACACACAACTCTGTGTGTGTGTGTGTTTTTAAAAACTGTAATGACTTCATGAATGAATCTGCAAGACTATAAAATGTTTTTTTTTGGACTTTCAAAGATGCCTACCTCACAGAGTCACGCCCAGTGCAGTAGAGCTCCCTAAGATCTATGGTGATGAACACAGTGACTCTAAGATCTATGGTGATGAACACAGTGACTCTAAGATCTATGGTGATGAACACAGTGACTCTAAGATCTATGGTGATGACTCTAAGATCTATGGTGATGAACACAGTGACTCTAAGATCTATGGTGATGAACACAGTGACTCTAAGATCTATGGTGATGAACACAGTGACTCTAAGATCTATGGTGATGAACACAGTGACTCATGACAAATAATCTGTGGGAAAAACCTGACTTGAAATAGGAATGAAGATCACTGTCAATTTTATCATTGCAACCACTGAAAGCTCTCTCTCTCTTTCTCTCTCTCTCTTTCTCTCTCTCTCTACATATTTTTCAGTTTTACTCAAATTAGGGGGGAGCAAAAATGAGTACACCCCACTGAAAGTCTCAAGGCAAAGCAAGATTTTAGACTACAAATGTCTGATTTACTGAGAATTCAACCACAGGCGAGTGTTATTATTCAATTAGTCCAGCAGATAGTTGACTATAAAAGAGTGTTACTCTAAGAAAACTCCTCCCCATTACCTGCTGTCAGCAATGGCACCACATGGAAGAGAAATGACACAAGAAAATTATTTCCTTACACCAGAAAGGTAAAGGCTACAAGAAGATCAGCCAAGCTTTACTCATTAGCCAGAATACTGTTGCAAAAGTGGTATGAAGATTTAAGAAAAATGGAACTGCGACCATGTCAAAATCGGCACACAAGTTCACTACAGTTAGCTAAAGAAGTAGAAAGCCAAACGGGGGTGACTGTTTCCCGTGACACAATACGCCGTACACTGCAGAGGAATGCATGGATGCCGTCCACGAAAGAAGCCTCCTAAAGCCCAGGCACAAAAAAGCCACCTAGAGTTTGCCAGGGCCCATGCTGACAATGATGAAGGCTACTGGGACTCTGTATTGTGGAGAGATGAGACCAAAATGAATGTTTTTGGAACTGATGGCTTCAAAACTGTCGCAAAGGTGAGGAATACAAAGAAAAATGCATGGAGCCTACAGTGATGCATGGAGCCTACAGTGAAGCATGGAGCCTACAGTGATGCATGGAGCCTACAGTGAAGCATGGAGCCTACAGTGATGCATGGAGCCTACAGTGATGCATGGAGCCTCCAGTGAAGCATGGAGCCTACAGTGATGCATGGAGCCTACAGTGATGCATGGTGGTGGCAGTGTCCTTATGCGGGGCTGCATGAGTGCTGAGTGTTGGGGAGCTGCATTTCATTGATGGCATCATGAATTCAGAGATGTTTTGCTCTATACTGAAAAAGAAAATGCTACCATCACTCCGTGCATTTGGTCGTGATGCACTTTTCCCACATGACAATGATCCTAAACACACATCTAAGGCCACTGTTGGCTTTCTGAAGAGGAGCAGGGTGAGAGTGATTCAGTGGCCAAGCATGTCACCTGATCTGAACCCAACCCGGTCTCTAAAACAGGTTATTATTGAAGAATGGAAAAAGATTGATGTTGCAAAATGTTGCCAACTTGTTCATTCCATGGCCAGAAGACTTGGTGCCGTCATTAAAAATCATGGAGGCCATAAAAAATACTAAATGCAGTAGTTTGGTGGGGGTGTAGTCATTTTTGCTCCCCCCTAATTTGAGTAAAACGGAAAAATATGTAATCTAAGTAATGTTATTAAACAAATGTTTGTGTTGTATGTTCTATAACTATGTGTATGATCTATATACTGTACTGCTCAGTGTATATACAGTTATGCGCAGAGAATGGACAGGTTTTTAAACCTAAAATAGTTTAATTCAGCCACTGTCACACACACACACACACACACACACACACCAGACATTGTCACTGTCACACACACACACACACACACACACACCAGACATTGTCACTGTCTACCAGAGTGAGAAAACAGTTGAAATGTATGAAGTATCACACGCCTTTGATTTATATATGGAAGACTCTTACTGCACAAAAACCTTAAGTGTCAGCCTGTAATGTCTGCTATTGAGAACTTAGAGACATACCAAGTGTTGGGCAGTGTAGGTCATGTGCACAGGTTGGCATTGGGAGGCTTCATAAAACAAAAGCCAAACAGGTGGCAAAATATAAAATAAAATAAAACAAAAGCCAAACAGGTGTCAAAATATTGCATCAGTCACAGGAAGAAGTTTATTTGGACTCAAAACAAAACTTCAAAACTTCAACTTGAAAATGTAATTCCCGATAAGAGTTAACAAGTAAGGTGGAATCAACTATAGTATGTGTGTGTGTGTGTGTGTCTTGACAGCACACTGGTAAGGTGGAATCAAATATAGGATGTGTGTGTGTATGGTATGTGTGTGTGTGTGTCTTGACAGCACACTGGTAAGGTGGAATCAAATATAGGATGTGTGTGTGTATGGGATGTGTGTGTGTGTGTCAACTGCACACTGCATCCCAACTCTCTCTGTCTTTAACCAACACATGCGGTTATTTGATAGGATTGGAATTGATTGTGTCACCACCCTGTCCTGTCTGTCTTTGTCTCCCGCCTTGTTTCTGCTTTGTTCTCTGTCTCCTGTAGGATTGCCTGCCTGTCCCCGAACCTGGCCGCCTGTGACCTGTTCCTTGCACCGGTTTCCAGGCCGTTCCATGCCTCCCTGCCTCATTCCCTGTCTGTTTCTGTTTGTCTCGGTCTCCGGAGAGATCGTCTGCCCGTTGCCCAACCTGGACTGCCGCTGAGCTACGGCTCTGCTCCTCCGTCCCTGGTATGACCCCTTTGCCTGCCTATGACCTACGCTCTACTCGGCCGTTCTGGACTCCGACCCGTGCTTCAGTCCCGACCAACGCTCTTCACTCCTGCCCCGCCTCCCGACTCGTCGCCTGCCTGCAACTCTCACCTGCTCTTCTGCCACGGTTCCCGACTCGCCACCAGCGCCCCGCCTCAGTCAAAAGGGACGCCATGAGGCGTCCGTTAGAGGGGGAGTACTGTCATGGTCCTGCTTCCTGATACCTTGGCCCCCCCACTGGACTATCAATGAACTGCAACCTCTGTGTTTTGTTTTCATTCCCCATGTGCTTCTGTTCTGTTGCCTGCCCTGCCCCTTTCTCCTCCCCTGCTCTACACCTGCTACTCATGATTCTGTTTTCCCCATAATGAGTTTCAGCTGTCCCCTGTTTGTCCTGGTGCTCCTGTTCCCTATATAAACCCCAGTCTTTTCTCTGTCCTTTGTCTGATCATCCGACCTCGTTCCCCATTTGTTGTTAGGTTGTATCTACTCCGCTTACCTACCTGTGAGTTCTGTTTTCGTGTTTTTTCCCCGTTCTCGTGTCTGCCTCTGGAATTCTTGTGAGTTTCTTTTGTTTCCCCGAACCCCTGCTCTTTGATACCTGTTTACCTGTTTTTGCCACTGTGAAGTTTCCAAGATCTCCTGAGCTTACCTTCCTCCGCATACTGCTTTTTGTATAGTTTTTGTTCCTTTGAAATAAACCGTGCCGATCTGCATTTGGGTTTCTGTCTTGAGCTTTAGCGAACGTGACAGATTGGAAGTTTTTCTCCATTCTGTCTCTTTCTCCTTTTGTGTTTCTGTGTGTGTGTGTGTGTGTGTGTTTGCCTTTAAAAGCATCCATCCAAACAGATTTATATTTCAGGATATTTTCCTTTTTCTTTAAATTATTCATCTCTCTCACTGTGTGTGTGTGTGTGCATGCATGCATGCGTGTGTGCATGTGGGTGTGTGTGTGCATGCATGCATGCGTGTGTGCATGTGGGTGTGTGTGTGCATGCATGCATGCGTGTGTGCATGTGTGTGTATGTGCTTTTCCACATGAACAATCATCAACAACTCTGCAGTCTGTGGCCTTGTGTGTGTTTTTTTAAGATGGTACCTACAGTAAGTCATACTGGGCCCTTACCAATCTGCCCAATGAAGAAAGAATTTGATTTGTGTCTATGTGTTTCCTCTATGTGTGTGTGTGTGCGTGTGTGTGAGAGAGAGAGAATCTGTGAGTATCCACGCATATGAAAAGGAAGTAAACAGCAAATCTGTGTCACTGTCACGTGAGTGTGTTTTACCAGACGGCACGCTCTCTCCCCCTATCGCTCTTAATTGCAAGAGCGAGATCACGCGCTGCCGAGGAGATGCACCATTCTCCCCCCACCCCCCACCGCACTCCCGGAGGACTGGCACTCGCGTGAATCCCCCCCCCCAACCCCCCCCCCTCTCCTCTCTCTACCTTTCGCCACGCGCGCGATGCTTAGATTCAGTTCACTGCCGTCTTTGCACGAGCCACGCACACCTCGTTCCCGCCGCACATCGGCCCGCGTGGTCTCCTCCGAGAAGCCTGCTTCAGCACCGGGACAGCTCCCTCTTGACTAACGACAATATGGCGTCTGAGGTAAGAACCTGCGTGCGCTTGACTTTTCTGCCTCTCCCGCCACCGCGTGGGGTTGGGACTCGCGGGGATTGGTAATTTGAGGTTTTCGGCCTAATCAGTCCATCTTTCCCCGTTAGCTTGAGAGAAACAAGCTACTGTGTCGTGGTCAGTAAACACGTTGGACGGGAGTAAACACGTTGGACGGGAGTGAACACGCTGTGAATATAGCTGTCATGAGGCTATAGTAACGTTACCCGGTGTCCGCGAGAGAGCCAACCCAATGACAAGCAGGTAGACGCGCCGTTTTGTACAGCTTTCTGAAACGCCTCACGCGAGCTAAGGTACCCTGTCCCCCGTTGGTCATCAGGATGTCGTCATATGGTCCTGTCCCGGAGAGGTGAACGGCTGTTAAAGGACACCTGACTTGCGGAGATGTGACGGCCCCGGGATGACGGTCAGCATATGTGAAGGCACGCGAGTGATTGGAGGCAATGCGCGGGATTCGCGAGCTCTCTCATCACTCTCGTGGCACTCATGAAGAGGCTGACAACTGAGTCATGTACGTGATGATTAATTAGTGCCCTAGTAACATTAATAGTTTTACACACACATACAGAGAGAGAGAGACTAGCCTCACAGACACACTGAGGGAATCTTTCTGATAACAAATGACGGAAGTGGACACGTTATGATGTGACTGAATAATCAGGATACATGATTTTCTGACTGAAATTTTGATCTGACTTGTAAAGTGAATGTGCGTGTGAGGATGTATGTACTGTATGTGTGTTTAATTTTCACTGCATATGGTAGTTTTGTGGAAAACGTGGCATAATTATTTTGTATGCAGTATAGTGAAATCAGTGTGTGTGTGTGGTGTAGTGGAATATGTGTGAGATCTGCCCTAAGCCACAGCTCATGCATTATAGATGATCCATTTAATGGGAACTGAAATGCACACACATAAACACACACACACACACACACAAACGTACACACATACACACATTCCATTGACTGAATTCATTTAATTGGACTGATTAAACTGTAGGCACTAGATTTGTAGCCTAAGAATAACAACAACGCAACACACAAACAACTCAACTCAACACAGTAGTGTTATATAGCAAGCAAAGGCTAAGAGCACAGTTATACACACACACACTGGATTTCATTGGACAACTGGTTTTCGGCAGAGTACAGTATTGGGCCAGCCCGTTTTTTCAGTACTATTACAGAATTTTTGTGTTCTGATCTGTGGTCAGATTTAGGACATTTTTTGTGTTCTGATCTGTGGTCAGATTTAGGACATTTTTTGTGTTCTGATCTGTGGTGATGTTCCAGTTGCTGTGAATGCTGTGCTGCAGTGGCTCCCTTACAAGTCTACTTTGGTTTAGTGTCCTGGTCCTGTCAGTTTAGCCCCCTTACAAGTCTACTTTGGTTTAGTGTCCTGGTCCTGTCAGTTTAGCCCCCTTACAAGTCTACCTTGGTTTAGTGTCCTGGTCCTGTCAGTTTAGCCCCCTTACAAGTCTACCTTGGTTTAGTGTCCTGGTCCTGTCAGTTTAGCCCCTTTACAAGTCTACCTTGGTTTAGTGTCCTGGTCCTGTCAGTTTAGCCCCCTTACAAGTCTACTTTGGTTTAGTGTCCTGGTCCTGTCAGTTTAGCCCCCTTACAAGTCTACTTTGGTTTAGTGTCCTGGTCCTGTCAGTTTAGCCCCCTTACAAGTCTACTTTGGTGTAGTGTCCTGGTACTGTCAGTTTAGCCCCTTACAAGTCTACTTTGGTTTAGTGTCCTGGTCCTGTCAGTTTAGCCCCCTTACAAGTCTACTTTGGTTTAGTGTCCTGGTCCTGTCAGTTTAGCCCCCTTACAAGTCTATTTTGGTTTAGTGTCCTGGTCCTGCCAGTTTAGTCCCCTGTGTCAAGTCTACTTTGGTTTAGTGTCCTGGTCCTGTCAGTTTAGCCCCCTTACAAGTCTACTTTGGTTTAGTGTCCTGGTCCTGTCAGTTTAGCCCCCTTACAAGTCTACTTTGGTTTAGTGTCCTGGTCCTGCCAGTTTAGTCCCCTGTGTCAAGCTTCACAATCAGACTGGACAGTTGTCAACTTCATGTGCCCCAAACATTTCTGCTTTGGAAATATTAGCATCTTCAGAAGTGTCATGGTTATCACACACACACACACACACACACACACACACACACACAGCATCATGGTGCGTAGTTCTGGCTATTATACACACACACACACACACACACAGCATCATGGTGCATAGTTCTGGCTATTACACACACACACACACACAGACACACACTCTCTCTCTCTCTCTCTCTCACTTTGTCTATATTACACATTATATATCACACACACACACACACAGCATCATGGTGTTTTGCTCTGGCCATTCTTCAAATAAGGTGTCACATGAAAGGCAAACAGTTA
>JAIFZK010000045.1:4972500-4977500 GCA_027481765.1 Tenualosa thibaudeaui
CCTGTGTATACATGTGTGTGAATGTGTGTGTGTGTATGTGTGCGCATGTCCCTGTGTATACATGTGTACGTGTGTGTGTGTGTATGTCCACCTCTGTCTATATGTGTGTGTGTGTGTGTGTGTGTGTGTGTGCGTGTTCGCCTCTGTCTATATGTGTGTGTGTGTGTGTGTGTTCGCCTCTGTCTATATGTGTGTGTGTGTGTTCGCCTCTGTCTATATATGTGTGTGTGTGTGTGTGTGTTCGCCTCTGTCGATATGCGTGATGTGTGTTATGAGAGTGCTGTTCTCTACACCTGGGTGTGAGTGTGTGTATGCATGTGTATGTGTGTATGTGTGTGTGTGTGTAGATAGAGCGCCATCTGCTGGAAGAAACGGTGAAGACACTGAACAGCTTCTACAGGGAGGCGGAGAAAATCAGTGGCCACGCCTACCTAGAGGGTTGCCTTGCCTGTGCCACGGCCTACATCATCTACCTCTGCCTGGATACACGCTATGAGAAGGTACACACACACACACACACACACACACACACACACACACACACACACTCACATCTGTACCATTTTGCCTGTTTTTGCATGTGAAAAACTAGTCTCAGTGTGTGTGTGTGTGTGTGTGTGAGTGTGAGTTAGTGAGAGTGTGTGTGTGTGTGTGTGTGTGTTTGTGTGTGTGTGTGTGAGAGAGAAAGAGAGAGAGAGAGAGTATGTGGGTTACATAGTCATGGACGTGTAGCTGTGCAGAAGTGCAGTCAGACACTCAAGTGGAATAAACATGAAAGAGGCAGAAAGTGGCTTAGCGGCCAAGTGCTGTTCTCTACTCCTGGGTGTGTGTGTGTGTGTGTGTGTGTGTGTGTGTGTAAGTCACCACCCACGATGTGATTGCGGGAAGGACCACACACATTTGCGAGTGCGTGTCTTCTTATGGCCAGTCTCCATAAAACCTGCTTGTGTGTGTGTGTGAGAGAGAGTGGGAGATTAGTATCTGGCATTCTTCAAAGTAGCGGTGATTAGGGGAGATGTGTGTGTGTGTGTGTGTGTGTGTGCGAGAGAGAGAGAGAGAGTGAGGGAGATTAGTATCTAGCATTCTTCAGAATAGCAGTGATTAGAGGCGTTTATGCCTCTGTATGTGTTTGTGTGTGTGTGTGTGCGTGCGTGTGTGTATGTGTTGTCCTATCACTTCCTGAGTGAACCACTGTGTGTGTGTTTGTGTGTGTGTCATTAAGCTCACAGCACACTTTATCATGAGAGTTCCATCGTCTGACATGACATGGAATGATTCAGTATTGTGTGTGTGTGTGTGTGTGTGTGTGTGTCTGTGTGTGTGTGTGTGTGTGTGTCTGTGTGTGTGTGTGTGTGGTGGCAGAAAGACTCAGTCCCTCTCCTGTTGTTAGATGACATGAGAAAAGTATAATTATTAAAGGTTAAAGACACACACAACCTGACTCAGACACACACATGCACACACACACACACACACACACAGATCTTTATAAAAAATGAACAGTGGCCTCATAGTTTGGTCCTTGGCATCACTCTGGCAACACTGAGGACTTGGTCAGGTTTCCACAGGTCATCTAGGGTTAACCCTAACCCTAACCCTAACCCCCCCTCTTTCTCGCTCCCTGACACACACACACACACAGATATGTTAGCATACTTATGTTGTGTGTGTGTGTGTGTGTGCGTGTCCTCTCTGTAGGTCCTTAAGAAGATCTCTGGCTACATCCAGGAGCAAAATGAGAAGATCTATGCCCCCCGAGGCCTCCTCATCACAGACCCAATTGAGAGAGGCATGCGGGTCGTATCCTTTTGACACCGCTAGGCTGAACGCCAAAGCTGCACAGCTAAGCTTAATGTTAAAGCTTTACAGCTAGGTTGAATGCTAAAACTGCAATTCTAGGCAGAATGCTAAAGTTGCACTGCTAGGCTAAATGCTAAAACTACAATTGCAGGCTGTATGCTAAAACAAGGCAGACAATGACACATAGCTACGCTTAATGCTAAAGCTACACCAAAAATGCTGAATGCTAAAGGTACATTTTTATGGCTGAATGCCAAAGTGGAATGCTTGAGCTCCACTGCTTTGCTGAATGTTAAAACTACACAGATTGGGCTGAATGGTAATGAATGCTAACCCACATAATGAATGCTAACCCACATAATGAATGCTAACCCACATAATGAATGCTAACCCACACAGTATGATGAATATGATACCTCTAAGGCTGAATTGGCATGCTACACTGTTATGAACACTTAAGCCACATAGTTACGGCTAAATGCTAAACCTTGGTTGTTATGACATGGTTCTGACTAAATGCTGACTGAGTGAGTGTGAGAGTTGGTGTACAGTAAGTTTGACCAGAGTGTGTGAGTGTGTCTGTATTGATGTGATGATCTGTGTGTGGGTTAGATTGAGCTGTTGTGTGTGTGTGTGTGTGTGTCTCCTTGACTCTCAGGTTCAGATTGAGATCAGTGTGTTTGAGGACCGCTGTTCCAGCGGGAGCTCAAGCAGCTGCAGTGGCAGTGGCAGTCCTGCAGGGGGTGGTGTGCAGTGACTGGAGGAGCAGCATTGGGGCGTCAACTATGGGGGCACGGGGCCCGCCAGCATCCGCATGCTGAAACACGAGAGCACACGATTCTAAACAGCACACACACACACACACACACACACACACACACACACACACATCTGCGTGACTGCTCTAGTGCTCCTCTGTGTTTCAGGGCCCCATATTGCACTTGTACACATACGTCCTGGTGCTGCTGACACACACACACACATACACACACACTCAGGGCATCCAGTGAGTGAGTGTGTGTATTCATACAAAATTCTGTGCTCACATGAAACACACTGTGCTGATTAGATACTGTGTTTGGTTGTGTGATTTCTCTTTGAGAGTGTGTTTGTTCATCTCAGTGTGTGAGGGAGTGTGTTGGTTCATCTCAGTATGTGTGCACATACTGCTGTATGTGTGTGTGTGTGTGTGTATTTATATATGAATGTGTATATGTGTTATATAAGACAGTGTGTGTTTACATATATGATTGCATCTATGTGTGTTTACATACAGTACAACGGTGTGTGTGTGTGTTTATTTACACAAGTGTGTGTGTGTGTATCACTGCTCTGGGTTAGTGTGTACTTCACCTCACTGTGTGTGTGTGTTTCACTAATTCACCATTGGGTTAAATGCAGACCAGATTTCCTTCACATGATCAAAAGCATATAGATTATTATTATTGTATTTGTTTACATATGACTGTGTGCACGTGTGTGTGTGTGTGTGTATGTGTGTGTGTGTTTATATAAGACTGTGTTTACATATGACTGTGTGCAGGTGTGTTTGTGTTTATATAAGACTGTGTTTACATATAAGTGTGTGCATGTGTGTGTGTGTTTACATAAAACTGTGTGTGTATGTTCATGCATGATTGTGTATGTATGTGTGTGTGTGTGTTCATGTATGACTGTGCATGTTTGTGTTTACATACAATCTGTGTCTGTGACTTTGTATGTGTGTGTGTTTACATATGACTGTGTGTGTATGTGTGTTCATGTATGACAGTGTATGTGTTACATATGACTGAGAGTGTGTGCTCATGTATGACTGTGTATGTGTGTGTATATGTGTGTTCATGTATGACTGTGTGTATGTGTTACATATTACTGTGTGTGTGTGTTCATGTATGGCTGTGTATGTGTGTGTGTTTGCATATTACTGTGTGTGTGTGTGTGTTCATGTATGACTGCGTGTATGTGTCTGTGTGTTTATATATGACTGTGTGTGTGTTTATGTATGACTGCATGTATGCATGTGTGTTTACATATGACTGTTAATATGTGCTGTTAATATGTGTGTGTGTGTGTGTGTGTGTGGCTATGTGAAGCTGAATGGTGTAGGGGGATGCGGTCAGTCTGTCAAAGTCAGATACGTGTGTGTGTGTGTGTGTGTGTGTGTGTGTTTGTATTAATGCATGCATATATACTTGTTAATGTTTAGTGGGAGGATACATGTGTGTATACTTGTATACATGTATGTGTGTGTGTGTGTGTGTGTGTCTGGAGACACGATGGACTGTATGCAAAGACTGAGACACACACACAACACACATACTACACACATACAACACACATACAACACACACACAACACACATACTACACACATACAACACACACACAACACAGATACTACACACATACAACACACATACAACACACACACAACACACATACTACACACATACAACACACATACAACACACACATACAACACACATACAACACACACACAACACACATACTACACACATACAACACACATACAACACACACACAACACACATACTACACACATACAACACACACACAACACACATACTACACACATACTACACACATACAACACACACACAACACACATACTACACACATACAACACACATACTACACACATACAACACACACACACAACACACATACAACACAAATACTACACACATACTACACACACACAACACACACACAACACACATACTACACACATACAACAAACATACTACACACATACTACACACATACAACACACACACAACACACATACTACACACATACTACACACACAACACACATACTACACACATACAACACACACACATACTACACACATACTACACACATACTACACACATACTACACACATACAACACACATACTACACACATACAACACACACACAACACACACACTACACACATACAACACACACACAACACACATACTACACACATACAACACACACACAACACACATACTACACACATACAACACACATACTACACACAAACTCCACACGTACTACACACATACTACACACATACAACACACACACTACACACATACAACACACATACAACACACACACAACACACACACAACACACATACTACACACATACTACTTTGGAATCCACTGAAGGACACAAGCGCTATGGCA
>JAIFZK010000045.1:4997500-5000000 GCA_027481765.1 Tenualosa thibaudeaui
TTGAGGTGGATGGATGGATGTTGAGGTGGATGGATGGATGTTGAGGTGGATGGATGGATGTTGAGGTGGATGGATGGATGTTGAGGTGGATGGATGGATGTTGAGGTGGATGGATGGATGTTGAGATGGATGTTGAGGTGGATGGATGTTGAGGTGGATGGATGGATGTTGAGGTGGATGGATGTTGAGGTGGATGGATGGATGTTGAGGTGGATGTTGAGGTGGATGGATGTTGAGGTGGATGGATGGATGTTGAGATGGATGTTGAGGTGGATGAATGTTGAGGTGGATGGATGTTGAGGTGGATGGATGTTGAGGTGGATGGATGGATGTTGAGGTGGATGGATGTTGAGGTGGATGGATGGATGTTGAGGTGGATGGATGGATGTTGAGATGGATGTTGAGGTGGATGGATGTTGAGGTGGATGGATGGATGTTGAGGTGGATGGATGTTGAGGTGGATGGATGGATGTTGAGGTGGATGGATGGATGTTGAGGTGGATGGATGTTGAGGTGGATGGATGGATGTTGAGGTGGATGGATGTTGAGGTGGATGGATGTTGAGGTGGATGAATGTTGAGGTGGATGAATGAATGTTGAGGTGGATGGATGGATGTTGAGGTGGATGGATGTTCAGGTGGATGAATGGATGTGGGCTTGTGGAAATTAACAAACAGGAGGAGCTTACTGACTTTCTGGACTTTTGCAAAAGGGGATTTAAATGCTATGTATGTAAACAATGAAATCACCATTACACACATCACACTAAACACGGTAACAAAACTAACACACTGTCCTCAGCAAAACTAACACACTGTCCTCAGCAAAACTAACACACTGTCCTAAGCAAAACTAACACACTGTCCTAAGCAAAACTAACACACTGTCCTCAGCAAAACTAACACACTGTCCTCAGCAAAACTAACACACTGTCCTCAGCAAAACTAACACACTGTCCTCAACAAAACTAACACACTGTCCTCAGCAAAACTAACACACTGTCCTCAGCAAAACTAACACACTGTCCTAAACAAAACTAACACACTGTCCTCAGCAAAACTAACACACTGTCCTAAACAAAACTAACACACTGTCCTAAACAAAACTAACACACTGTCCTCAGCAAAACTAACACACTGTCCTCAGCAAAACTAACACACTGTCCTAAACAAAACTAACACACTGTCCTAAACAAAACTAACACACTGTCCTCAGCAAAACTAACACACTGTCCTCAGCAAAACTAACACACTGTCCTCAGCAAAACTAACACACTGTCCTCAGCAAAACTAACACACTGTCCTAAGCAAAACTAACACACTGTCCTCAGCAAAACTAACACACTGTCTTCAGCAAAACTAACACACTGTCCTAAACAAAACTAACACACTGTCCTCAGCAAAACTAACACACTGTCCTAAACAAAACTAACACACTGTCCTCAGCAAAACTAACACACTGTCCTAAACAAAACTAACACACTGTCCTAAACAAAACTAACACACTGTCCTCAGCAAAACTAACACACTGTCCTAAACAAAACTAACACACTGTCCTAAACAAAACTAACACACTGTCCTACACAAAACTAACACACTGTCCTAAGCAAAACTAACACACTGTCCTAAACAAAACTAACACACTGTCCTCAGCAAAACTAACACACTGTCCTAAACAAAACTAACACACTGTCCTCAGCAAAACTAACACACTGTCCTAAACAAAATTAACACACTGTCCTCAGCAAAACTAACACACTGTCCTCAGCAAAACTAACACACTGTCCTAAACAAAACTAACACACTGTCCTAAACAAAACTAACACACTGTCCTAAGCAAAACTAACACACTGTCCTCAGCAAAACTAACAGACTGTCCTCAGCAAAACTAACACACTGTCCTCGGCAAAACTAACACACTGTCCTAAACAAAACTAACACACTGTCCTCAGCAACACTAACACACTGTCCTAAACAAAACTAACACACTGTCCTCAGCAAAACTAACACACTGTCCTCAACAAAACTAACACACTGTGTCCTCAACAACTAACACACTGTCCTAAACAAAACTAACACACTGTCCTCATCAATACTAACACACTGTCCTAAACAAAACTAACACACTGTCCTCAGCAAAACTAACACACTGTCCTAAATAAAACAAACACACTGTCCTAAACAAAACTAACACACTGTCCTCAGCAAAACTAACACACTGTCCTCAGCAAAACTAACACACTGTCCTAAACAAAACTAACACACTGTCCTCAGCAAAACTAACACACTGTCCTCAGCAAAACTAACACACTGTCCTCAGCAAAACTAACACACTGTCCTCAGCAAAACTAACACACTGTCCTCAACAAAACTAACACACTGTCCTCAGCAAAACTAACACACTGTCCTCAGCAAAACTAACACACTGTCCTAAACAAAACTAACACACTGTCCTAAACAAAACTAACACACTGTCCTCAACAAAACTAACACACTGTCCT
>JAIFZK010000045.1:5017500-5020000 GCA_027481765.1 Tenualosa thibaudeaui
AGAGAGAGAGTATACCATAAACAGGAAAGAGAGTCTACCATCAACAAGAGAGAGAGTCTACCATAAACAGGAAAGAGAGTCTACCATCGACAGGAGAGAGAGTCTACCATAAACAGGAAAGAGAGTATACCATCGACAGGAGAGAGAGTCTACCATAAACAGGAAAGAGAGTCTACCATCGACAGGAGAGAGAGTCTACCATAAACAGGAAAGAGAGTATACCATCGACAGGAGAGAGAGTCTACCATTTCAGTGCTATGTAGCATTGCTCGCCCTGATTAGCAATGCCTGAGTAATCTGGTCTTGAAGTCACATCAAATTTCTGCATCATCTCCAACCCCCACCACAAAAGAACTGATTTCCTTTCCATATCAAAAGTTGTTCTCAGAGTTTGGTGGTCTCATGTAGCCATACAGAACATACATACATACGTACATACAGAACTCATGAACATTACAGGAATAGAGAGGATTATTACGCACTCATGTGTCTATTGCACCCCTATTCTAATCTGTGCAATGAAATATGAATCGCATATTCAGTCAGTGCATATATTTCTGCAATATATTTCTATATTTCTACTGTCCTGCTTGCTGTGGGGTTTCTATCCCTCCTTATAATGACGAGATGAGATAAGAGCTTAACAGTGAAGGCACCAGAAGTTGAAATGCTCCATTATGAGAGAGAAATGAATCAGAAGACAAGAAGACAAAATGACAAGATGTCAGATGATGTAAAATTGGATCTATTTTGCTTCAATTTTTGATCGTTTGGGGGGGGGGGGGGTTGACAACCACTGGATCGCTGTCTAACTGTGTGTTTAGTTTTTCAAGTGTTGTGTTCTAGTCTTTGTGCCGTAGCCTTAGACATTTCTACAAAGCTAACAAACAAACATTTCAAAATGTAAATGTCAGTAGTTTTGTATTGTACGCGGTTTAGTTCTACAAAACTAACAAACAAACATTTAAAAATGTAAATGTCAGTAGTTTTGGATAAAAGCATCTGTTAAGTACACATAGACAAACATAAACATAAATAATTAAGTTGCATATTTATGTAGGCTTGATGGAGATTATTAGTTTGATTAGTTTTGATTATGATTAGTTTTTTAGTTATTGATTCATTTCATTAATTTTCAGGTATTATGTTCTATTACTATGTTCCCACCCCAACACACACACACACACACACACACACACACACACACACACACACACACAAACACACACACACACACACACACACACACAACACACACACACACACACACACACACACACACACACACACACACACACACACACACACACACACACACACACACACACACACACACACACACACACACACAAACACACACACACACACACACACACACACACACACACACACACACACACACACACACACACACACACACACACACACACACACACACACACACACACACACACACACACACACACTTTACATGCTGGCCAACCTCCAACAACCAAGATGATACCAATGTATCAAGAGTCAACATAACCGATGAAACAGCAATCAACACAACACTTGTGTGTGTGTGTGTGGTGTGTGTGAGAGAGAGAGAGAGAGAGGGTAGTGAGAGGATAGATAGATAGATAGATAGATAGATAGATAGATAGATAGATAGATAGATAGATAGATAGATAGATAGATAGATAGATAGGAAGAAAAAGTATGAGTAATAATCTTGCATTACACAAATGAGAGGCTCACTGTCTTACACACATTCACACACATACACACTCACTCTCTTACACACACACGCACACACACACTCACTCACATTCATTCTCACTGTCTTACACACACACACACTCTTTCTCTCTTCCTCTCTCTGTCTCTCTCTCTCTCTCTCTCTCTCTCACACACACACACCGTTGCTGCTCTGCTGCTAATGATCACCCTGCTGCCAAGCACTGCAGAGCCCTCAGGCTTCAGTGACCAAGACTGTGTGTGTGTGTGTGTGTGTGTGTGAGAGAGAGAGAGAGAGACAGAGAGAGGAAGAGAGAAAGAGTGTGTGTGCGTGTAAGACAGCAAAAGACAGAGAGGCAGAGAGAGGAAGAGAGAAAGAGTGTGTGTGTGTAAGACAGTGAGTGTGTATGTTTGTGAATGAGTGTGTGTGTGTGTGTGTGTGTGTGTGTAAGACAAGAGAGACAGAGAGGCAGAGAGGTTAATGTGGATGAGGAGTATTATTGTGCAAGTGAGAACTCAAGACCTGATGATGGTGATGAAGATGATGTGATATTGATGGTGATGGTAATTATGATGGTGATGATGGTGATGATGGTGATGATGATGATGATGAGCACCTTGCGGTCCACACAGGCTACGGAGCGTCCTGCCACTCGATGGGCCACATCTCTGTGTTCGTTCACCTCATCAGACAGCAGATCCTCATAGCGGCCGTTACGGAACTTAAAGAGCTTATCAGGGTAGGTGGTCTTGCCTGGGAGAGAATAGAGGGTTAGTTATA
>JAIFZK010000045.1:5040000-5042500 GCA_027481765.1 Tenualosa thibaudeaui
ATTTGTTCACTGAAAGGGAAAAATTGATGATTTCTGTCATTTTCTCTGGTGAATGAGATGTGTAGTGACAGGCCAGGACTGGAAACAGTCTTAGTGGGTGAAATATGTTTGTGTGTATTTGTGTGTATGTGTATGTCTCTTAGGCTTCTTCAACATGATCACCTGAGGGACACCACTCACTAGTTACACATACAAACACATGTGAAAACACATCATTTGTGATAATTGTACACACATACACACACACACAATCTCTCTCTCTCTCGCTCTCTCTCAAGGCTTTATTGGCATGACACAAAACATTGTATTGTCAAAGCATATATAGCATATTAGCACATAAAAAATGAGAAATAAATAAATAAGATAAATACATTCCTAAGAAAATATAAAAAAGGATAATAAAGCCAAATAAGTGAGTAAATAAATAAGCAGAGGACAGAGAGGAGTCTATTATAGAAGAGCTGGGACAGGATGACTAACTGGGAGGAGACTAGGATGAGACAGGGAGACAATAAGAGAATTATGTATCTGTCCCTTGTCCACACCCTACATTATGTGTCCTCTCTAATATTGGGACACATTGTCCACACCCTACATTATGTGTCCTCTCTAATATTGGGACACATTGTCCACACCCTACATTATGTGTCCTCTCTAATATTGTGTCCCTTGTCCACACCCTACATTATGTGTCCTCTCTAATATTGGGACAGATTGTCCACACCTACATTATGTGTCCTCTCTAATATTGGGACACATTGTCCACACCTACATTATGTGTCCTCTCTAATATTGGGACAGATTGTCCACACCCTACATTATGTGTCCTCTCTAATATTGGGACACATTGTCCACACCTACATTATGTGTCCTCTCTAATATTGGGACAGATTGTCCACCACCTACATTATGTGTCCTCTCTAATATTGTGTCCCTTGTCCACACCCTACATTATGTGTCCTCTCTAATATTGGGACAGATTGTCCACACCTACATTATGTGTCCTCTCTAATATTGGGACAGATTGTCCACCACCTACATTATGTGTCCTCTCTAATATTGTGTCCCTTGTCCACACCCTACATTATGTGTCCTCTCTAATATTGGGACAGATTGTCCACACCCTACATTATGTGTCCTCTCTAATATTGGGACACATTGTCCACACCTACATTATGTGTCTTCTCTAATATTGGGACACATTGTCCACACCTACATTATGTGTCCTCTCTAATATTGGGACACTGAGCTGCAAGCTTTAAGGTGCTGATCTCTTCACCCTGAAACATGTTTAGTTTCTCATCTTCATTTAGTTAGGACACAAATGTTGTTTCAGATGTTTCAGCTCTGGTGTATTTTGACACTGTGTTTGATCCTCAACCTCATTAAGATCTCAGTACAAAATACACTGGTCTCTCTCCTGCAGGTTTCATGGTGATGCCCGATTTCTGTTTGTAGTTTATGATACTACTAGGTAGTCTACCAGATTATATTCTCTTTCCAGTTTACTGTGTGAGTGACTGACTTTGTGAGACCAGTGTCAGTATCTGAGAATGCTTTGTGGTGGTGAGATTGTGGGTTTGTTTGTGTGACTGGTCGTGTACTGAGCGACTGTGCTGTGGAACTCACAGATGTCTTCACAGACATTTTCATGCCTCAAAACCTCCATCTTCCCCGTGCCAAAGAAGTCGTCCCCATCCTGCCTCAACGTCTACCGTCCGGTTGCGCTCACCCCCATACTCATGAAGTTATACTCACCCCCATACTCATGAAGTTATACTCACCCCCATACTCATGAAGTTATACTCACCCCCATACTCATGAAGTGCTTGGAACTTCAACTATTTTGGGTCAATGATGATGATGATGGTGAGCCGCCTGGTCAAGTGGTGCAGTGACACTAGAATTTACGCACACACACACACACACTCAGACACACCAGCACACATGCAGCACGCCCCCCTCACCATTAACGGGGCTGCTGTGGAGAGAGTAAGCAGCACCAAGTTCCTGGGTGTGCACATCTCTGAGGACCTCTCTTGGTCAAAGAACACTGCATCACTGGCCAGTAAAGCCCAACAGCGACTCTATTTCCTCCGCAAGCTGAGGAGAGCCAAAGCCCCAGCTCCCATCATGAGCACCTTCTACAGAGGCACCATAGAGAGCATCCTCACCAGCTGCATCACTGTGTGGTATGGCACCTGCACTGTGTCCTGCCGGAAAAAGCTACACTGAGTAGTGAGAGCAGCTGAGAGGATCGTGGGTGTCTCTCTCCCTTCCCTGGAGGACATCCACCACACCCGCCTCACTCACAAAGCCCTCTGCATTGGATCGCATCCAACCCACCCATCCAACAGCCTCTTCAGTCTGCTGCCATCAGGAAGGAGACTGAAGAGCCTCCAGGCCAGAACCAGCAGACTGAAAGACAGCTTCATCCACCAAGCTGTCAGGATGCTGAACTCTCTCCCTGCCCTCCCTGCCCCTCTCCCCCTGACCCCCA
>JAIFZK010000045.1:5050000-5052500 GCA_027481765.1 Tenualosa thibaudeaui
CTTTGTGAACTTGTGGATACTCCTGGATTTTTTCCTTCCCGTAAACGTTTTGGAGATTTGTTTTTTTGTAACTTCTCACTGCCCGCTCGTTCTTTGATTGACTTTTGTTGGACTTTGATCTTTTGTGTGTTTTTCCCTAAACTCTATTTTTTGGATATCTTTTGTTGGATTACCCGCCTTGTGTTCATTATGATCTTCTGAGCTTTGTTCCCTTTTTGAGACTACCCCGACTTACTGTAAATAAAACTATTTTTGCACCGATCTGCTTTTGGGTCCCAGTCCGTCAGTAACAAGACAAGTGCATGCCTTAATGTTGTTTGGAGGTTTAAGGATGTTTGAATTTCCTGTGTGGTAAATAAAGTGTCTGTCTGTCTGTCTGTCTGTCTGTCTGTCTATGCAACCCAGTGCATTCACACCACATACTTAACTCCTGTATTTCTAGAACTGAAAACACAGGGTGAGTTCATTGTGCTGATTTAACATTGCAGATAGCAGGTACTTCAGTTGAAATGTAAGGCACTTGTCACAAAATTGACAGACACGCACAGACATGCATACACACACACACACACACACTCAAACACGCTTGACAATGGATGTCTATGGCATTCAATCACAAAACTCACAGTGAGTGAAAATTGATGGAACTGTGTAATCATGGGTGGAGTTGTGTGTGTGTGTGTGTGTGTGTGTGTGTGTGTGTGTGTGTGTGTGTGTGCTTTATACACGCTGTCATTGTCCACCTGTTTGTCACCACTAGATGGTGATGTTCCTGCAGTCACAGGCTGATTTGTCTCTGTCTTGTAGCTGAGAGCACACACACACACACACTCACACACTCACACATTACAGCTCTTACTGACACACTGTCTTCTGAACAGTAGAACAGATACTGGTACATACTGGTACATACATACACAGATACTTTCTCTCACACACACGCACACACACACACACACATATATATACGCACATGTCTATTTTTCAATAGTACTCACTTTTCTCCTAGAAACATTCTTAAACATTCATATATGCTTAGACATCAATTCCTCAGTGCCCTCCCCCCTAACACACACACACACACACACACACACACACACACATAGTGGAACTTTCCCGTCTCCTTCTTAAGCCCTGCCCCTCTGTGGTGTAATACTGTCCTCCACCCTGTAATCATAGAGAGATCACTCTGTATGTATATATAGAACACACACACACACACACACACACATCATCATTATCCTCCTCATATAACACATACACACAGATACATGTATACACATCATACACACTATAATACACTCATAATACAATCTCGACACACTCATGCACACGCACACACACAAATAAAACATTAAGTTACCCATACATGAATCATGGGAATATAGTTTAGCACCCAGGTCACCTATAGATAGAACTAGAGCACCCAGGCCACCTATAGATGGAAGTAGAGCACCCAGGCCACCTATAGATGGAAGTAGAGCACCCAGGTCACCTATAGATGGAAGCAGAGCACCCAGGCCACCTATAGATGGAACTAGAGCACCCAGGCCACCTATAGATGGAAGTAGAGCACCCAGGTCACCTATAGATGGAAGTAGAGCACCCAGGCCACCTATAGATGGAACTAGAGCACCCAGGTCACCTATAGATGGAACTCAAGCACCCAGGTCACCTATAGATAGAACTAGGGCACCCATAGATGGAACTAGAGCACCCAGGCCACCTATAGATGGAAGTAGAGCACCCAGGCCACCTATAGATGGAAGTAGAGCACCCAGGTCACCTATAGATGGAAGTAGAGCACCCAGGTCACCTATAGATGGAACTCAAGCACCTATAGGTTAGTGCCCTGTTAACATGTCACCTATAGGTTAGTGCCCTGTTAGCATGTCACCTATAGGTTAGTGCCCTGTTAACATGTCACCTATAGGTTAGTGCCCTGTTAGCATGTCACCTATAGGTTAGTGCCCTGTTAACATGTCACCTATAGGTTAGTGCCCTGTTAACATGTCACCTATAGGTTAGTGCCCTGTTAACATGTCACCTATAGGTTAGTGCCCTGTTAGCATGTCACCTATAGGTTAGTGCCCTGTTAGCATGTCACCTATAGGTTAGTGCCCTGTTAGCATGTCACCTATAGGTTATTTCCTGTATTTATGTGGTTGTGTATCGCTGGCTGTTTCCAGTCGCTCTGACACCAGCAGCCTGACACACGTGTGTGTGCACCTACGCATGACTGCTGTGTGTTTTCATTAATACCTACATGTGCGCGTGCATGTGTGTGTGTGTGTTTTCTTAAATATCCACATTTGCATGTGCATGTGTGTGTGTGTGTTTTCATAAATACCTACGTGTAAATGCAGCCTAAGTC
Organism: Tenualosa thibaudeaui; assembly: GCA_027481765.1. NCBI lineage: Eukaryota > Metazoa > Chordata > Actinopteri > Clupeiformes > Clupeidae > Tenualosa > Tenualosa thibaudeaui. The sequence goes on from JAIFZK010000045.1 coordinate 5,052,375, forward strand.
TAGTTCAATGGCTAATGTACCAATATATCATTTAGGGAACTAGAGCAGTGTGATTCTGTCTTTCAGGAGAATGCTGAGGCAGTGTGTGTGTGTGTGTGTGTGTGTGTGTGAATGCACCGCTCTGTC
>JAIFZK010000045.1:5082500-5085000 GCA_027481765.1 Tenualosa thibaudeaui
GCACACACACACAGTCACACATACACAGACACCTGTAACATACACACACACACACACACACACACACAGGAGCACAGCTACAAATTTTGGGCCCAATGACAGGAAATCATTTTTATTGATGATATTAAAAGTGTCAGGCCCTTAGAATCATCTCTCCCCCACCTGTAATACACACACACACACCTGTAATACACACACACACACACACACACACACACACACACACACACACACACCTGTAATACACACACACATACCTGTAAGACACACACACACACCTGTAATACACACACACACACATACTTGTACATGCTGTAGCTGGGCTGCTCGGCATCAGGGAATCCCAACATTCCACACACCACCCTGCTGCTGTTTAGGCTCCACCCCTTATCGCAGACCTGCCGCCATCTCCCAGCATGCTTCACTTCCACCACGCCCTCTGTGACCAGTGTCCGGCGCTTAGTGGACATCAGTACTGGACGCAAGCGAACCTCCTCAATCCGCACCTTACTGGGAGACTAGAGAGGGAGAGAGAGGAGGAGAAAGAGAGAAGGATGAGAGAGAAAGAGAGAAGGATGAGAGAGAAAGAGAGAAGGATAAGAGAGAAAGAGAGAAGGATGAGAGAGAAAGAGAGAAGGATGAGAGAGAAAGACAGAAGGATGAGAGAGAAAGACAGAAGGATGAGAGAGAAAGCGGGGGGGATGAGAGAGGGATGTGTGAGACAGAAAGAGCAGGGGGATGAGAGAGAGAGAGAGAGAGAGAGAGAGAGAGAGATCAGGCCAGAGACATCTCATATGGTGCAGCACACTGTCCACAAGCATCATCGTCAAAAAAGACGAAGAGCGTCAACGTCAACAGGCATGTGATGGCAGGCGGATGCTGTGATTGGCTGATACCTGGTCACCGTGCTGCTGACGAGAGAAGTGGCCTCTCTGCGGTGTGCTAGGGGCGTGGCCATTGCCTAGATACGCAGGAGACCTCTGATTGGAGTAGAGATCCTGCCACTGCTGAGCTGCTCTGCTATTGGGCCTCAGGGCGATGGAGTGACCCCGCCCCCGTCCGCCCCCGGCACCAGATTGGTCGAGCCTGAGTTCTGGCGTGCAGACCACACCCAGGTCCTCAGAGTGATTGCAGTCATTGACACCCCAGCCATTATGGCGACAGTCCTTTAGTGTCCGCTCTGTGCCATCACACCGCACGTTATCCATCCAGATTGGCCCTGCCAGGGGAAAGGTCAAAGGTCAGCATCAGCCGAATATAAGATAATATTTTTTTTCCTGTAGATACTTCTGAGAAAAGGAGAGTCGTCTTATATTCGCAGACTAGACAAAAATAGTGAAAAAAATATAGAGGGCGGCAAAACAGTTTTTTGTGTTAAATGAACCGGCAGCGTCGCCTACAACTGCTACACACCATGGAGAGACAAGACTGGTGTCATATGGTCAAGACTGTAGTCTCTATACAGACCTCTATGGGTGATGCATATGGTCAAGACTGTAGTCTCTATACAGACCTCTATGGGTGATGCATATGGTCAAGACTGTAGTCTCTATACAGACCTCTATGGGTGATGCTGATGGTCAAGACTGTAGTCTCTATACAGACCTCTATGGGTGATGCTGATGGTCAAGACTGTAGTCTCTATACAGACCTCTATGGGTGATGCATATGGTCAAGACTGTAGTCTCTATACAGACCTCTATGGGTGATGCATATGGTCAAGACTGTAGTCTCTATACAGACCTCTATGGGTGATGCATATGGTCAAGACTGTAGTCTCTATACAGACCTCTATGGGTGATGCATATGGTCAAGACTGTAGTCTCTATACAGACCTCTATGGGTGATGCATATGGTCAAGACTGTAGTCTCTATACAGACCTCTATGGGTGATGCATATGGTCAAGACTGTAGTCTCTATACAGACCTCTATGGGTGATGCATATGGTCAAGACTGTAGTCTCTATACAGACCTCTATGGGTGATGCATATGGTCAAGACTGTAGTCTCTATACAGACCTCTATGGGTGATGCATATGGTCAAGACTGTAGTCTCTATACAGACCTCTATGGGTGATGCATATGGTCAAGACTGTAGTCTCTATACAGACCTCTATGGGTGATGCATATGGTCAAGACTGTAGTCTCTATACAGACCTCTATGGGTGATGCATATGGTCAAGACTGTAGTCTCTATACAGACCTCTATGGGTGATGCATATGGTCAAGACTGTAGTCTCTATACAGACCTCTATGGGTGATGCATATGGTCAAGACTGTAGTCTCTATACAGACCTCTATGGGTGATGCATATGGTCAAGACTGTAGTCTCTATACAGACCTCTATGGGTGATGCATATGGTCAAGACTGTAGTCTCTATACAGACCTCTATGGGTGATGCATATGGTCAAGACTGTAGTCTCTATACAGACCTCTATGGGTGATGCATATGGTCAAGACTGTAGTCTCTATACAGACCTCTATGGGTGATGCATATGG
>JAIFZK010000045.1:5100000-5102500 GCA_027481765.1 Tenualosa thibaudeaui
ACATGCTGAGAAAACTACTCCCTCTAGGGGCAGTCAGGGCCAATCACATCCATATGGACCAGACAAGGCTTGTGCCCACTGGACTCTTTGGTTTTTCAGATGACGTGTTGAGTCATTGTGACGTCCATCATTTATCCCTTGGGAGCCAAAATGTCAAGCTGCTCACTAGAATCCCATATTATCAAACAAGCTGCTCAATAGAATCCTAGTCTGTGTTATCAACCTTTGTTTCTGTAGTTAATATCATCATTCATTGTTGCCAATGTCTAATTTTAATAAAAGTGAAAATTATGAAAGAATTTTCACATATTGTAGCATTCAACAACCATTTAGCAATAATACTTTTGCAATTTAATGGGCAGACTGAGTGATTAGCTTGCAGCCAGAACAGTAATCTGACGTAGGAATTCAGGATAACCCTGAGATCTCATCATGACATCATGAGATCATTTTCCTCCGATTAACAGTTTAAATTCTCCATGTAGGGTCGATGCATTTATTCTCTTTCACACTGATAATATTGGTGTTCACCAGGTAGGCTTGTGTTGTGTGCATGTGTATTGTGTTGTGTGTATATGTAGTAATAAGTTACTTTAGTAGCATGGTACAAGCACACCACCAGCTCGACATAGGGTGCTAATATCCACCTTAGTTGTTGTTTCTTCGTTTATTTAAAAAGATGTAAAGAGTCCATGTAGATTAATGTGGCTCAATGAAGCTTACGTTCGTAATGAAGCTCGTAATTCCTATTCACACTTTAATGACTATGCTAGCACTGTTACCTACCAGTGAGCATAATGTCATAGTTAGGTGAAAAACCTCAACAAAGAATTTTGACTCTAGATCTTGATCTAGAACTTTCTAACGGTCTTACTTCAAATGATGATGAGTTTGAATATTGACCGCTTCCACCCTCTCTGATACATTTCTGCATTACAAATGATGAACATTTCCTTTCTGGAGCTCTATGGCCTGAGAGCTGTGTGTCTGTCTATGCCTTGAGAGCTGAGAGCTGTGTGTCTGTCTGTGCCTTGAGTGCTTGAGTATGTTTCTTTGTGTTAGATGTTGAAACACACTCACACATGTGTATGTAAGAACAATACTCCCTCTGGTGGCAGTCAGGCACAAACACATCCATGAGGACAAAATATTTTGCTTGGTGTTTTGAAGGCACAATACACACACACACACAATTTGAGTTCAAAATCCACCTGTCTGCATATGTCAACGAGATGTGATGGCAGAACAACACAGCGGACAACTTGGACAACCCAGACATGACACACACACACAAACACACACACACTACAGGTGAACAGAGACATGACTGACACACACACACACACACACTACAGGTGAACAGAGACATGACTGACACACACACACACACACACACTACAGGTGAACAGACATGACTGACACACACTACAGGTGAACAGAGACATGACTGACAGACACTACAGGTGAACAGAGACATGACTGACACACACTACAGGTGAACAGACATGACTGACATACACTACAGGTGAACAGAGACATGACTGACACACACTACAGGTGAACAGACATGACTGACACACACTACAGGTGAACAGAGACATGACTGACAGACACTACAGGTGAACAGACATGACTGACACACACTACAGGTGAACAGACATGACTGACAGACACTACAGGTGAACAGAGACATGACTGACACACACTACAGGTGAACAGACATGACTGACACACACTACAGGTGAACAGAGACATGACTGACAGACACTACAGGTGAACAGACATGACTGACACACACTACAGGTGAACAGACATGACTGACAGACACTACAGGTGAACAGAGACATGACTGACACACACTACAGGTGAACAGACATGACTGACACACACTACAGGTGAACAGACATGACTGACACACACTACAGGTGAACAGAGACATGACTGACAGACACTACAGGTGAACAGACATGACTGACAGACACTACAGGTGAACAGAGACATGACTGACAGACACTACAGGTGAACAGAGACATGACTGACACACACTACAGGTGAACAGACATGACTGACAGACACTACAGGTGAACAGAGACATGACTGACACACACTACAGGTGAACAGACATGACTGACAGACACTACAGGTGAACAGACATGACTGACACACACTACAGGTGAACAGAGACATGACTGACAGACACTACAGGTGAACAGACATGACTGACACACTACAGGTGAACAGACATGACTGACAGACACTACAGGTGAACAGACATGACTGACACACACTACAGGTGAACAGAGACATGACTGACACACTACAGGTGAACAGACATGACTGACACACACTACAGGTGAACAGAGACATGACTGACACACACTACAGGTGAACATACATGACTGACACACACTACAGGTGAACAGACATGACTGACACACTACAGGTGAACAGACATGACTGCAGAAGTTTGCATTGACATCAGTCTAAATCTCCTCACTAA
>JAIFZK010000045.1:5107500-5112500 GCA_027481765.1 Tenualosa thibaudeaui
TGAGAGAGAGAGAGAGAGAGAGACCACTGCCAGATTTTTAAAAAGAATGCCAGACAAAATGTCTAAACAACCCCCCTCCAAATTAATTCAATTAAATCTGGTGTATAACTGGAGGCAGAGTGTGTGTGAATTTACTAAAGCAACCAGTTCTGTTGAAATGACTATGATGTCAACCTGGCAGCAGAGAGCATGACTAACAGTATTAAAATGTTCAGACCAAATACTGATGAAGTCAGCCTGAGAGCACTATGAAAACACAACCAGCTAACTAAACTAAACTAAAAAGAAAAAAACGAAATGTCTACAACACTATACAAAAGACTGAGGACTCTCTCTATACTAATATACTCTTGGAGAACTTCCGTCACTGAAAAAACCCTAACCCCTAACCCTAACCTTATACCCTAACCCTAACTTTATACCCTAACCCTAACCTTATACCCTAACCTTATTCCCTAATCCTAACCTTATACCCTAACCTTATACCCTAACCCTAACCTTATACCCTAACCTTATACCCTAACCCTAACCTTATACCCTAACCTTCTACTTCTAACCCTAAACTTGTCAAGCTATGCCAGATGACATCACCGGTGAGAAAAACATCAACTCAAACATACACAGTATTTTTGTGAATTGTAAGGGTAGAGTACTACAGTTACCCTGCTCTAGTTAACACTACTCTACCTACTACAGTTACCCTGCTCTAGTTAACACTACTCTACTCTACTACAGTGACCCTGCTCTAGTTAACACTACTCTACTCTACTACAGTGACCCTGCTCTAGTTAACACTACTCTACTCTACTACAGTGACCCTGCTCTAGTTAACACTACTCTACTCTACTACAGTTACCCTGCTCTAGTTAACACTACTCTACTCTACTACAGTGACCCTGCTCTAGTTAACACTACTCTACTCTACTACAGTTACCCTGCTCTAGTTAACACTACTCTACTCTACTACAGTGACCCTGCTCTAGTTAACACTTCTCTACTCTACTACAGTGACCCTGCTCTAGTTAACACTACTCTACCTACTACAGTTACCCTGCTCTAGTTAACACTACTCTACTCTACTACAGTTACCCTGCTCTAGTTAACACTACTCTACTCTACTACAGTTACCCTGCTCTAGTTAACACTACTCTACTCTACTACAGTTACCCTGCTCTAGTTAACACTACTCTACTCTACTACAGTTACCCTGCTCTAGTTAACACTACTCTACTCTACTACAGTTACCCTGCTCTAGTTAACACTACTCTACTAGTTACCCTGCTCTAGTTAACACTACTCTACTACAGTTACCCTGCTCTAGTTAACACTACTCTACTAGTTACCCTGCTCTAGTTAACACTACTCTACTCTACTACAGTTACCCTGCTCTAGTTAACACTACTCTACCTACTACAGTTACCCTGCTCTAGTTAACACTACTCTACTCTACTACAGTTACCCTGCTCTAGTTAACACTACTCTACCTACTACAGTTACCCTGCTCTAGTTAACACTACTCTACTCTACTCTACTCCAGTTACCCTGCTCTAGTTAACACTACTCTACCTACTACAGTTACCCTGCTCTAGTTAACACTACTCTACCTACTACAGTTTAAAGCTTTAAAAATTAACGCCTCAGAAAATGCTGGTCTTGCAGTGGATGCACTAAAAGAAAAAGCACGATAAGCTTTTTATGCAAGAAGAATAAAAACATTTTCCTCAAATAGACATTCTGATTAGAATCTAGAAATCCTGCATGCCAAATTCTGTAGAAATTTGTTACATGTCCAAAGACAACTGAAGATTTCACTTACAGCTTTTTGTTTTCAGTCTTTATTTTAAATAGTAACTATCACTGGGACCATATTTTTACCATTTGATAGAGTTCATCAAGAGCTTTAAAATGATGAAAACACTCCCCTTGCTCTTCAAAGCCTTGATGTGGTCACTGTCTGACAGGGGAGGTAGAGTCAGAGATACACTGTGACACATATCTGCCCCAACAAGACATACTTTTTAACAATATCAACACCAATATCTCTGACCCTAACCCGACAAGACAAATACTTCAACATTTCTAACAATATCACCAACAATATCTCTAACCCTAACCCGACTTCTTAAAACAACTTCTTTAAAGTTCTGAGGGAAGGACACCAGCACATGTATACTGACAGTAGTTCTGGGGGACACCAGCACATGTATACTGACAGTAGTTCTGGGGGACACCAGCACATGTGGGGGACACCAGCACATGTATACTGACAGTAGTTCTGGGGGACACCAGCACATGTATACTGACAATAGTTCTGGGGACACCAGCACATGTATACTGGCGGCCAGTTATGTGTTCTCACTCTATAACCTGAGAGAAGGCATGGCTTAAAGTTCTACCACTGCTTGATCACATGTCCTATTGTGATGCGCTATTTAGAACATGCGTTATTTTCAGAGCATCACACACCGATGAAGAAGTTTCACTTTTCTGGACGTATTACACGTATTACTTATCAATTCATATTACACATATTACTTATCAATTCATATTACACATATTACTTATCAATTCATATTACACATATTACTTATCAATTCACCCAACTCGGAGTGAAGTTGAAATGAAATGTCACGTTAACACAGGGTTAAAATATAGCAGCCTGACCGACGTTCGTAACACAGCAAAGCATTTGAACTTCTGCTACACCGTGTTTAGGAGTGTGAGAAACAATGATTTTACAAAAGTCAAGACGGAATGGAATCTTTGGATGTGGTGCTTGACAATGACAGACTGAACTAACCTGCTTTTGATCATAGCAACCATCCATTTAGAAGTAGTAGCGCAGGTTATTCCAGTTTATTACGTTTTGAGTTTAAGAGTTGATGTGCAGCAGAAAGCAGTAGTTCCACAGTTCTGTTAGCAAAACTACAGCAGACGTGGCAACAGTGGGGCAAGAGGGACAATGGAGTCCACGGAGTGTGGATATCAGTTAATATAGCACCTCTCCTAGTCAGTTAATATAGCACCTCTCCTAGTCAGTTAATATAGCACCTCTCCTAGTCAGTTAATATAGCACCTCTCCTAGTCAGTTAATATAGCACCTCTCCTAGTCAGTTAATATAGCACCTCTCCTAGTCAGTTAATAGAGCACCTCTCCTAGTCAGTTAATATAGCATCATCACCATCTATAGGCCTCACCACCATCTTCACCTCTCTTCTCTCTCTCCTCCTGTGTGTTACACCATCTCATGTTCATTTTATTTGTAAATCTCTTTCTTTCTTAAATGTTTGTATGTGTGTGTGTGTGTTTGTGTGTGTGTGTGTGTGTGTTTGTGTTTGTTTGAGTGTGTGTATGTGTATGGTGTGTGTGTGTGTTTGTGTGTGTGCGTGTGTATGGTGTGTGTGTGTGTGTGTGTATATATTATCAGAGTTAAGGGCTTGCTTACGTTTTAAAAAGATCCCATAAGTGTTTTTCTGTCAGTTCCGCAGTGACGTTCCCCACCCAGAGAGATGGACCACTGCAGAGGAAAACAAAACATCAGGAGCCTCACAAACAGAACCCTTTAGAACCTTACAACACACTCCGACACAGAACCCTTTCACCCCACCAGAAGCTTTTACTGGGTTCTGAACATGTTCTTATATCTCCAGAGGCCCGAGACACCAAAGGGACTATCTCAGGTCTGTTAGGAGCTAATCAGAATGTTCTAAAGAACCCAAGAACTGTTCTAAATCTTAGAGAACCGTGAAGTCAAACGTACCCAATCTGGCAAGACGTCTCCTGGGTCATCACTGAGAAACAAAGAAGATGGAATGAGAATGAGAGACATACACACACACACACACACACACACACACACATACATCCTGGATTATCACTGAGAAACAAGCAGAGAAATATCAGCATTTTAACACACATACACACGCATACACACACATACATTCACACATAAATAAAATGGAAAGTCTGAGTCCTTTAACAGCTCTACTGTCTTTACAAGCTAGCACTGATAACAGCTCTACTGGCTTTACAAGCTAGCACTGATAACAGCTCTACTGGCTTTACAAGCTAGCACTGATAACAGCTCTACTGGCTTTACAAGCTAGCACTGATAACAGCTCTACTGGCTTTACAAGCTAGCACTGATAACAGCTCTACTGGCTTTACAAGCTAGCACTGATAACAGCTCTACTGTCTTTACAAGCTAGCACTGATAACAGCTCTACTGGCTTTACAAGCTAGCACTGATAACAGCTCTACTGGCTTTACAAGCTAGCACTGATAACAGCTCTACTGGCTTTACAAGCTAGCACTGATAACAGCTCTACTGGCCTTACAAGCTAGCACTGATAACAGCTCTACTGGCCTTACAAGCTAGCACTGATAACAGCTCTACTGGCTTTACAAGCTAGCACTGATAACAGCTCTACTGTCTTTACAAGCTAGCACTGATAACAGCTCTACTGGCTTTACAAGCTAGCACTGATAACAGCTCTACTGGCTTTACAAGCTAGCACTGATAACAGCTCTACTGGCTTTACAAGCTAGCACTGATAACAGCTCTACTGGCTTTAGAAACTAGCACTGATAACAGCTCTACTGGTTTTACAAGCTAGCACTGATAACAGCTCCACTGGCTTTAGAAACTAGCACTGATAACAGCTCTACTGGCTTTAGAAATTAGCACTGATAACAGCTCTATTGGCTTTAGAAACTAGCACTGATAACAGCTCTACTGGCTTTACAAGCTAGCACTGATAACAGCTCTATGCTAATATTACTTAATTTCCAGAGGAATTTGATCTTCCTTATGCCAAAAGACTCGAAATAGTGAGGCAAATGCCCTAAATTCAACTTAGCTCAAGTGACAGAGAAATAACAACCTGTTTAAAGCACACTAAATGACAGCTACCTTATCGAAATGGGCTAATGCATTTGAACTTGATTAGAACATCTTACTGGCAGACTGAAAGTTCTGTGGCTGATCTCAAATGTGGCC
>JAIFZK010000045.1:5122500-5127500 GCA_027481765.1 Tenualosa thibaudeaui
ATGTGTGTGTGCTCCCACCATCATGACTGACTTTAGGGAAGGGAAGGGACAGTTGGATTGGTGCTTCCCAGGATGCGGCACCTGAGCAAGTTTCTCTGGGTCTCATCAGACCACAGGACATGTTCCAGTAATCCATGTCCTTCATGAGATCAAGATCAACTTGTCTGGTTGTTTACGTACCTCTTCACTGGTTCCATGCTGGCGATTGGCTCTGCTTCCTGAAGCGAGAGGCGGGGCAACTGAGCTCCTTGCTGGGGGCAGGACCGGTGCAGATTCCACTACCTTCATAGACCCCACATCTTCCAGTTTAGACCCCTCCTCTTCCTTCTTAGGCCCAACCTCTTCCTGTTTAGACCCCTCCTCTTCCTTCTTAGGCCCAACCTCTTCCTGTTTAGACCCCTCCTCGTCCTTTTCCTCATCCGACTCACTTTCAGCTGGAGCCCACCTCACATCCACTGACTCCTCCTACACACACACACACACACACATTCATAAACACAACCTTCTGGAAGAGAATCATCACATAGAATATCACAAGTGTATCTATCAATCTAGGTGATACATTGATCAACTTGCACACAAACACACACACACACACCTAACAAGATGACGACACAGGCACACGCGCACACACACACACACACACACACACACACATACACCTAACAAGATGATGACACAGCCACACACACACAGCCAGACACATACACACCTAACAACATGATGACATAGCCACACACACAATCAGACACACACAGTGAGAGTGTGTGAGAGTGAGTTAGCAAGTGAGAGAGTGAGACAGAGTGTGAGTGAGTGAGTGAGTGTGTGTGTGTGTGAGTGGATCTGTGCCTGCATGTGAGTGTGTGTGTGTGTGTGTGTATGTGTGTGTGAGTGAGCGAGAGAGAGATTGTGTGTGTGTAAGAGAGAGAGCGAGAGAGAGAGTGAGTGATATTGTGTGTGTGTGTGAGAGAAAATAGAGAGAGCGTGCGTGTGTGTATGTGTGTGTGTGTATGTGTGTTCATATGTGGTGCTCATGGTATGTGTGTATGTATGTATGTGGTGCTTTTGGTGTGTGTGTGTGTGTGTGTGTAACCCACCTGTTCCATGTTTTCATTCTGTTTTCCTTTTTCCAGCCTTTTTCGTTCTTTCTGCCTCTGCAGGAGGGAACATTTAAACCCATGAGAGTGTGTGTGTGTGTCTGTGTCTGTGTGTGTGTGTGTGTGCATTTCTTTCTTCTACAGTGCAGTTAGTAGATATACCCACAAGGTTAGAGTTGCAAAGGACAATGTGTGTTTGTGTATGTATATAATATGTCTATGGAGAGTGTGTGTGTGAGTGTATGGTGGGTCTATGGTGTGTGTGTGTGTGTGTGAGTGTGTGTGTGGGTCTATGGTGTGTGTGTGTGTGTGTGTGTGTGTGTGTGAGTGTGTGTGTGAGTGTATGGTGGGTGTATGGTGTGTGTGTGTGTGTGTGTGTGAGTGTGTGTGTGTGAGTGTATGGTGGGTCTATGGTGTGTGTGTGTGTGTGTGTGAGTGTGTGTGTGAGTGTGTGTGTGAGTGTTTGGTGGGTGTATGGTGTGTGTGTGTGTGTGTGTGTGTGTGTGTGTGTGAGTGTATGGTGGGTCTATGGTGTGTGTGTGTGTGTGTGTGTGTGTGTGTGAGTGTGTGTGTGAGTGTATGGTGGGTCTATGGTGTGTGTGTGTGTGTGTGTGTGTGTGTGTGTGTATGTGTATGGTGTATGGTGTATGTGTGAGTGTGAGTGTGTGTGTGTGTGTGTGTGAGTGTATGGTGGGTCTATGGTGTGTGTGTGTGTGTGTGAGTGTGTGTGTGAGTGTATGGTGGGTGTATGGTGTGTGTGTGTGTGTGTGAGTGTGTGTGTGTGTGTGTGAGTGTATGGTGTGGTCCATGTGTGTGTGTGTGTGTGTGTGTGTGTGTGTCCATGAGTGTGTGTCTATGTGTGTGTGTGAGTGTGTGAGTGTGTGTGTGTGTGTGTGAGTGTTGGTGTGTGTGTGTGTGTGTGTGTGTGTGTGAGTGTATGTGTGTGAGTGTATGGTGTGTGTGTGTGTGTGTGTGTGTGTGTGAGTGGGTCTATGGTGGGTCTGTGTGTGTGTGTGTGTGTGTGTGTGTGTGTGTGAGTGTGTGTGTGTGAGTGTTTGGTGGGTCTTTGGTGTGTGTGTGTGTGTGTGAGTGTGTGTGTGTGAGTGTATGGTGGGTGTATGGTGTGTGTGTGTGTGTGTGTGAGTGTGTGTGTGAGTGTATGGTGGGTCTATGGTGTGTGTGTGTGTGAGTGTATGGTGGGTCTATGGTGTGTGTGTGTGTGTGTGTGTGTGTGTGTGTGTGAGTGTGTGTGAGTGTATGGTGGGTCTATGGTGTGTGTGTGTGTGTGTGTGTGTGTGTGTGAGTGTGTGTGTGAGTGTATGGTGGGTCTATGGTGTGTGTGTGTGTGTGTGTGTGTGTGTGTGTGTGAGTGTGTGTGTGAGTGTATGGTGGGTCTATGGTGTGTGTGTGTGTGTGTGTGTGTGTTTCATGACTTACCTTTTTCTTGGCCCGTCGTTTCTCTGCCCGACGCCTGGACCTCTCTTCATCATTTAAGCCCTCCTCTCCACCGAGTGGCTCCTGCACACACACACACACACACACAGAGTTCAAATGCACAGCGTGTTGTGTGAGTGTGTGTGTGTGTGTGATTACATAAGCCTCATATAACATTTCAGTTTTGTTTCAGCAGAGTAATTAGGTGGCAACTCAACTCAACTCTTCTAAGCACTTGCATGACAAACACACACACACATACACACAAACACGCACACGCACACACACACACGCACGCACACACATACACACACACACACACTTGCCTGTGGTGCTGAATTGTGGCTGGCATCAGTGGCAGCTTCTGTTTCCATGTGCTCATCTCTGTGGTCACTGGGGCCTACAGAAGCAACACACACACACACACACACACACACACGCGCGCACACACACACACACACACACGGACAGGGAGGGGGGCGTTGATGACTGGTGAGTTGGGGCATGTCCGCGCTCACGCACACACAGACACACACACACACGTGCATACACACTAGTGTGTAAGTAGCCTAAAAGGTTGTGGGTTTGAATCCCAGCTGCCAAGGCACTGAACCCTAAGTTGCTCTAGGGGAGACTGGCCCTGATGTAAGGCACTGAACCCTAAGTTACTCTAGGGGAGACTGGTCCTGATGTAAGGCACTTAACCCTCAGGTCCTCTAGGGGAGACTGGTCCTGATGTAAGGCACTGAACCCTAAGTTACTCTAGGGGAGACTGGTCCTGATGTAAGACACTTAACCCTAAGTTACTCTAGGGGAGACTGGTCCTGATGTGAGACACTTAACCCTAAGTTACTCTAGGGGAGACTGGTCCTGATGTGAGACACTGAACCCTAAGTTACTCTAGGGGAGACTGGTCCTAAAACAGAATACTACAGCTATGTGTGTGTGTGTGTTTTTGTGTGAGAGAGACCACAGGTGTCATCTTCTGTTGATTAGACTGATTTCCCGAAGCCCACGGGTATCACCCAACTCAGATCACAGCTCTGTGTGTGTGTGTGTGTGTGTGTGTGTGTGTGTGTGTGTGTGTCTCAGTAACCTTGGACAATGTTGGGTGGTTCTGAGGGTTTTCCAGTATTACTGCTACAGGTTAGCTGGAGATCAGCAGTTCTCGCTCTCTCGCTCACATACACACACACACACACACAGTGTTTCACAACTGCGTGCTGCACACTCACCCCCACCCCCAATGCTGGACAGGCGTGTTACACACTCACACACACCCCACTGGTCATTCCATCGCTATCTAATCTACTGAAGGTACCGAACTGAATCTTTTGCCACCTCTTGCTTTGGTGCTGGTGCTTGCTGGTGCTGGTGGCAGTGTTTCATAGTTGATGTTCAGTAGGAAAAATGGCTTGTGACTTTACTATATAAATGCAGTCCATAGGAAAAATGACTGCTTTGGGCCCATTCGATGGCCATTTTCTAAACTATTTCATGTTGAGGCGCAAGTGTCTTTTTCTAATGGAGCGCGCCTTACAGATGTGACGTTAGTCCGGACAGGAACCGGCTCTGTAGTTACACTCGCGACACATGGAGAACGAATGGAATCGTAACGTAGCGTGCTCGTGCCTCTACGACAGGTGAGCAACATGCAGCTCGTGTTGTTGAGCAACGAGGCCGCGCGGAGCGAGGCAAGTTTCACAGCGAGCTGTTATCGCCAGCGCGGCTCCCTGGACGTGTTCGCTTACGTTTGCCAAGACAGAGTGGAAAGGTTCCACATTTTGAAAACGCAAAACTTTCGATTGAGTTCAACGACTCTCTCACTAAGAAAAGTGTTTCTCATTCGTGTTTCTGCCGTTAGAGGCAGTAACTATGCCGAGTGGATCCTGACTTGAAAAGGACTGGGCCAAAATCTGAACTTTTCAGGAAAGAGTAATAATTAACCGAGGCGGACAGAAAGTATCAGCCAAGTAGTACGTTTGTCATTGCTCGTCATTTTCAGTTCTGCTTCTTCCCTTCTCGTCCCTCTCGGTCTCGGGAGATGAGCGTTGCTGTCCGTATCGCCGTCCCCGGCCAAACCGAGCTAGCGAGCGATCGGCTTAAGCGAAGTTTGATTAAAAGCAGGCGAAGCGAGTCTGCGCGAGAAGAACCTGATGAAGAACTTCTGCGCGAGTAAAAAAGTTGTGACTCACCGCTCGAGAGCCCCAAAAGCCGGTAGATATCTCTCGTGAACCTCATTGGCGCGACCATCCAGCATTAGAGACTTAAATAAGACATGATTAAAACATAAATAAACAACTGCAAACTATTTTAAAACATGGGTATGGTAGACATGTTCGCTGAGCAGGAATCTCAGTGCCTGCTTCGCTTCCTGGGCGTGCGGGGCGCCGGCGTATTTGGCAACGTTCACGGATCCTCCCTCTGGTGGCGTCTTAAAGGGACCAGGAATTTGGTTCGGGACGAGCT
>JAIFZK010000045.1:5135000-5145000 GCA_027481765.1 Tenualosa thibaudeaui
GAGCGTGCACCCTTACAGGTGTGACAGCAGATGAGCGTGCACCCTTACAGGTGTGACAGCAGATGAGCGTGCACCCTTACAGGTGTGTCAGCTAAAGCAGGAGGTGTGGTCCACCTCAGGACCTACATTCTGCTAGTTTCCCCGTCCCTGTCCACGGTGCGAGTTCTGAAGTCAGTGGTACATTACTAAAATACTATTTATGGGTGTGTAGCTTAAAGCTTTAGGATATGGAAGATGCACAATGCGTGACACCTTGCTTCTGTCATCTGCAGGAATGCTTAGCAGTGCTCATTCATGCAAAAACAAATGAGGCGACAATGAAAAATATTACAAATGGAAAATCTTTATTACGTCCATCAAGATGAGCTTCAACGTCAGCTCACAATTATGAAAAACAGACCTAAAGATTAAGGTGTGGAATATTGCTGATGTTTTCAGCTTCTGTGTAACACCCCAGGATTTGCACAGAATTGCCAATAGTTGACTTGTAAACTGGGGTCCTCTATCAGAGAGCATGAACTTAGGTACTCCCCACCGTGTGAACACCTCCTCTCTTCAGGCCTTATATAGCCGGGCCGTTTTGCTGTCCCGCAAAGGCCACTTTGTATAGTAGTCCACTACGACTAGCAAGTATGTATTACGTTTTTTGCTCTTGGGGAGAGGCCCCATAAAGTCAACACCTACCATCTCTAATGGCTCAAACACTGTTTCTTACACAGAAAAAACAGAAGGCTATTGATTATCCGGTTTATATTGTTGACACACCACACATTGTTTTATATGTTCCCAGACATCCCTCCGGATCGTGGGCCATCAGGCCACCTCCAGGATTCGTAGCAATGTTTTTAATCTCCCCAAGTGGGCATCTAGGGGACTGTCATGGAAATACATCAACACAGTGGGTATCATCTTGGAAGGTATTACTAATTGGTACTGAACTCCTTGCTCCTTGCTGGCAGTTGGCGGTACAGTACATTTTGCTTAATCTTGAAAGTAATCCACAGAGGTCATGTCCAATTCCACAGAGGTCATGTCCAATTCCACAGCCAGGTCCTGGTACTTATTCAGAGCCTCATCTTCCTTCTGAGCGCGTGCAATCTCAGCTAGATCCACAGGGAATGATGGTAGCTCCTGTCTTGAGACCCGTGGTACACACATAGAAATACAAACAGGCATGGGCACTGCCCGTGATAGAGCATCTGGCAGCTCATTAAGACATCCTTTTCTGTACATCACATTAAAATGGAATGCTTGGAGTCGTAATGTCCAGCGAGTCAGACGTGACGTGGTCTTTGGGGCATTAAACGCCTAGGCCAAAGCTGCATGATCTCTAGACAGTAAAGGTCGGACCCTCTAAATAGTGTCTCCAACTTTCCACCGCCCAGACCACTGCCAAGCACTCCTTTTCAGACGTCAAGTAGTTGAGCTCAGCTCCTCTTAGAGCTTGTGATGCATAAGCAATGGCCTGTTCTGATCCATTGACCTCCTGAGTCAACACCGCACCCATTCCTATGGCACCAGCATCTGTATGGGCTTGGAAAGGTAAAGCTGGGTCAGGCTGGAAAGGTAAAGCTGGGTCAGGCTGAATAAGTTGGACTCTCTCCTGACATTCTGACGTCAATTGCCCTTGTACACCTTTTTTCTTTCGGTGGTTCAGAAGTGCTACAATGTCTGAAAAGCGCGGAATGAATTTATGATACCACCCCGCCAATGTCTGAAAAGCGCAGAATGAATTTATGATACCACCCCGCCATTCCTAAGAAACACTGTAACTCTCGTTCTTGGGTGGTGGGAATTCCTTCACTACTTCAACCCCTTTTATGGACACAATATGCCCAAGAAACTTAAGCTGAGGCTGAAAGAAGTAACATTTCTTCATATTCAGGGTCAAGAGGTCACATAGTTTACTGAACACAGTTTCAAAATCACAGAGATGTTGCTTTGGAGTGGGAGAAAACACGATGATGTCATCAATGTAAACAAAACCATTTTTTCCCCTCAAATCTCCAAGAACTCTCTCCATTAGCCATTTAAAAGAAGCTGCAGAATTCTTTAAGCCAAAAGGCATAACTCGGAATTGGTATAAACCAAAAGGGGTGGCTACTGCGGTCTTGGCCTTGCTTTTTTTTTAAGTCCAAAGTGCTGAACACCCCTGCTCAATGCAAAGACTCCAATATATCATGAATGATGGGCATGGGGTATGCATCAAGTTGGGTCTTCTTGTTTAGCCCTCGGTAGTCAATGCAAAACCTGAAAGAATTGTCAGCCTTGCTGACTAGAACGACTGGGGTGGACCAGGGTGAATCAGAAGGTTCAATCATTTGGGATTCAGGATGCGGCACACTAATTCAGTTTCCACTTTCCACTTGAGACACATATAATCTGACACATATAATCTGACACATATAATCTGTATATAAGCTCTATAATCATACGCAAAGTCACGCAGACATTGCCCCGGCTTCTGTACCATCTCCTTAAGTCTATCCTCCACTTCACTTAGATAAAAGATGGGAGGAATGCTGCTTGGAAGACTGTTTTAAACTCTTCCCAGGTTTTAATGTTTGATCTCTCAGCTGTCCACCAACTATGAGCAGGGCCTACTAGTACGGTGGACAGAGTAGCCATGATGTCACCATTAGACAGGGGTCTCAGCGAGAGGAAATTTTCACACTTCTCAATATACTTAATAACGTCAGTGACCTCACGAGAGGGATGAGAGGATGGGAACTCTATTCTGACAGGGGGGTTACTATATAGAGGGGTTACTATATAGAGGGGTTATATTTGTAACACAGGGGGGTTACTATATAGAGGGGTTATATTTGTAACACAGGGGGTTACTATATAGAGGGGTTATATTTGTAACACAGGGGGTTACTATATAGAGGGGTAACTATATAGAGGGGTTATATTTGTAACACAGGGGGTTACTATATAGAGGGGTTATATTTGTAACACAGGGGGTTACTATATAGAGGGGTTATATTTGTAACACAGGGGGGTTACTATATAGAGGGGTTATATTTGTAACACAGGGGTTACTATTTAGTGGGGTTATATTTGTAACACAGGGGGTTTACTATATAGAGGGGTTATATTTGTAACACAGGGGGTTACTATATAGAGGGGTTATATTTGTAACACAGGGGGGTTACTATATAAAGGGGTTATATTTGTAACACAGGGGGGTTACTATATAGAGGGGTTATATTTGTAACACAGGGGGGTTACTATATAGAGGGGTAACTATATAGAGGGGTTATATTTGTAACACAGGGGGTTACTATATAGAGGGGTTATATTTGTAACATAGGGGGTTACTATATAGAGGGTTATATTTGTAACACAGGGGTTACTATATAGAGGGTTATATTTGTAACTATATAGAGGGGTTATATTTGTAACACAGGGGTTACTATATAGAGGGTTATATTTGTAGGGGTTAATATATAGAGGGGTTATATTTGTAACACAGGGGGTTACTATATAGAGGGGTTATATTTGTAACACAGGGGGTTACTATATAGAGGGGTTATATTTGTAACACAGGGGGTTACTATATAGAGGGGTAACTATATAGAGGGGTTATATTTGTAACACAGGGGGGTTACTATATAGAGGGGTTATATTTGTAACACAGGGGGGTTACTATATAGAGGGGTAAATATATAGAGGGGTTATATTTGTAACACAGGGGGTTACTATATAGAGGGGTTATATTTGTAACATAGGGGGTTACTATATAGAGGGGTTATATTTGTAACACAGGGGGTTACTATATAGAGGGGTAACTATATAGAGGGGTTATATTTGTAACACAGGGGGTTACTATATAGAGGGGTTACTATATAGAGGGGTTATATTTGTAACACAGGGGGGTTACTATATAGAGGGGTAACTATATAGAGGGGTTATATTTGTAACACAGGTGGGTTACTATATAGAGGGGTTATGTTTGTAACACAGGGGGTTACTATATAGAGGGGTAACTACATAGAGGGGTTATATTTGTAACACAGGGGGGTTACTATATAGAGGGGTTATATTTGTAACACAGGGGGTTACTATATAGAGGGGTTACTATATAGAGGGATTATATTTGTAACACAGGGGGTTACTATATAGAGGGGTAACTATATAGAGGGGTTATGTTTGTAACACAGGGGGTTACTATATAGAGGGGTAACTATATAGAGGGGTTATATTTGTAACACAGGGGGGTTACTATATAGAGGGGTTACTATATAGAGGGGTTATATTTGTAACAGGTGGCAATACTGGCCTCTCTTAATATGATGTTACTCTTAATCTGGGGTTAGATGTTACTCTGGGGTTAATCTGGGGTTAGATGTTACTCTGGGGTTAATCTGGGGTTAGATGTTACTCTGGGCTGTCCAGCCCATCTTGGCGTCATTTTATGCATCTACTTCTTCCTCTGCTCATCTCTCCTCAGAAAGCAAAATTATAAACATCTGCTCCAGTCTCTGTAGTACTACAGTGAAGTTGTTCTCTAAATCTTTGAATTTGCCGTCCACATATTCTCTTAAACTCTGTGTCTAATTCAGTGAATTTACCGCACATATCTTTAAATTATGTGCTTATTTCATTCATCTCTGCACTGGTGACATATGTATTGTGTGTGGTTTCGACTATTTCTTCCTCATCTTTGTCACTTTCGTCCTCCTTCGATATATATATCAATCGTTCAACACTGATGATCTCAAGCTCTTTCTGTTCTTTCTGTTCTTCGATATATATATCAATCGTTCAACACTGATGATCTCAAGCTCTTTCTGTTCTTTCTGTCCTTCGATATATATATCAATCGTTCAACACTGATGATCTCAAGCTCTTTCTGCTCTTTCTGTTCTTCGATATATATATCAATCGTTCAACACTGATGATCTCAAGCTCTTTCTGCTCTTTCTGTTCTTCGATATATATATCAATCGTTCAACACTGATGATCTCAAGCTCTTTCTGCTCTTTCTGTTCTTCGATATATATATCAATCGTTCAACACTGATGATCTCAAGCTCTTTCTGCTCTTTCTGTTCTTCAATATATATATCAATCGTTCAACACTGATGATCTCAAGCTCTTTCTGCTCTTTCTGTTCTTCGATATATATATCAATCGTTCAACACTGATGATCTCAAGCTCTTTCTGCTCTTTCTGTTCTTCGATATATATATCAATCGTTCAACACTGATGATCTCAAGCTCTTTCTGCTCTTTCTGTTCTTCGATATATATATCAATCGTTCAACACTGATGATCTCAAGCTCTTTCTGCTCTTTCTGTTCTTCGATATATATATCAATCGTTCAACACTGATGATCTCAAGCTCTTTCTGCTCTTTCTGTTCTTCGATATATATATCAATCGTTCAACACTGATGATCTCAAGCTCTTTCTGCTCTTTCTGTTCTTCGATATATATATCAATCGGTCACCACTGATGATCTCCAGCTCTTTCTGCTCTTTCTGTTCTTCGATATATATATCAATCGCTCAACACTGATGATCTCAAGCTCTTTCTGCTCTTTCTGTTCTTCGATATATATATCAATCGCTCAACACTGATGATCTCAAGCTCTTTCTGCTCTTTCTGTTCTTCGATATATATATCAATCGCTCAACACTGATGATCTCAAGCTCTTTCTGCTCTTTCTGTTCTTCGATATATATATCAATCGTTCAACACTGATGATCTCAAGCTCTTTCTGCTCTTTCTGTTCTTCGATATATATATCAATCGTTCAACACTGATGATCTCAAGCTCTTTCTGCTCTTTCTGTTCTTCGATATATATATCAATCGTTCAACACTGATGATCTCAAGCTCTTTCTGTTCTTCCTCAGTATTGGCTTGTTCTTGCACCGACTCGTAGCACTCTTGTCCCACTCATATCATATTTGTAAATTGGAAAGGTATATGCTCTAAGTGTACTTATTTAACTTAACTGGGCTCCCTGTACGGACCACCATATGTAACATTTCAGCACTATACTAATCTTGTTACAAAAAAAAATCAAAGAATCAGAACCCAATATTTCTTTTCAGTTTTAGTGGATAATTAATAATCAGTGCAAAATGTGATCAGGTACATAGCAAATAATCCCATCGCAAAAATACTGTATAATCCACAATAATTACACCCCACAAAACCTCGCTGTAGGCCTACAACAAAAACAGGACAAAAACCACCGCGGTCTCACCACTCAGGAGAATAAATCCTGAATGTCCATCTGATTACGATATCCTCCCCAAAAAGCATCGGCTTTAGTAGGAGTTATAGTCCACCTTTTGTAGGCTATTGATAGGGAAGTTTCAACAAAGCATGCAACAGTGCGAACTTTTTCAAAGTAACAGGTTACCAAACTCACTTCCCAAAAACACGTCCCTCTACATGGGCCATCCTCTTCCCTATTTAAAAACTCCCCTCTTCAGGCAAACTCACTTCCCAAAAACACGTCCCTCTACATGGGCCATCCTCTTCCCTATTTAAAAACTCCCCTCTTCAGGCATAGGCCCAGTAAGACTTTTACTCCCCCTCACGTGACCCATTTCCCCGTGAAGATGAGCAGATAACACCAGTTACTGATCATCATACCGCAACATTTTTAGATACAAGAACATAAATATTATAAGTATTATCAATTAACATTCACTTTTCAAGACAATGCAATGCATTTGTAAAGGATACAAACAAGCAGACATGCACACAGTCAACCAGCCAAGACATGTATTAAACACAGATCAGAGATCAGAGGCAGTTTAGTAGGACACTACTAACTTAAAGTCCTCTCATTGAAATGTATTGCGGCCGTGCGTAACGTAAAGCTGGTGGAGTTGAGAAACTGGAAGTCCCGCCCTGCAGTGATAACCATCAATCACATTGTTGGAAGTGGTGATTGATGGTTAGCATTTTGTTTACTATATCTGTCACCATGGTAATAGCCATTGAAACATCTTTTAGCTTTATTAGATTCCTGTGATTGAGGGTGGGGGCCAGGTAAGGTGGGGTGAGACACACCTGTGGAGTGAGTTGCGTAAGGTAAGGTGGGGTGAGACACACCTGTGGAGTGAGTTGCGTAAAGGTAAGGTGGGGTGAGACACACCTGTGGAGTGAGTCGCGTAAAGGTAAGGTGGGGTGAGACACACCTGTGGAGTGAGTCGCGTAAAGGTAAGGTGGGGTGAGACACACCTGTGGAGTGAGTTGCGTAAAGGTAAGGTGGGGTGAGACACACCTGTGGAGTGAGTTGCGTAAAGGTAAGGTGGGGTGAGACACACCTGTGGAGTGAGTTGCGTAAAGGTAAGGTGGGGTGAGACACACCTGTGGAGTGAGTTGCGTAAAGGTGACATAGGGAGTAGCATTGGACAGAACCACTTTACTGCGGACTTCTGTTCCATTCTGCAGAACCACCCCCTGAGCACGGCCATCGGAACCCACAAGAACATTCTCCACAACCTGGCAGATAAAGAGAACGCAGAGCAATGTCATATAACCCTAACCCTAACCCTAACACACACACACACACACCACAGTCAAACACACACCACAGTCAAACATATACACTCACACCACAGTAAAACACACAACACACCACAACACATAGATATAACACAACACACACACAAAACTGAGTCAAACACACTACCACACATAGATATACTTACTCAAACATACACACACACACACCGGTCAAACACACAACACACCCACCACAGTCAAAGCTACAACACACCACCACACAAGGATATACTTACTCAAACACACACCACACACACCATAGTCAAACACACAACACACCACCACACAAATACACACTTACTCAAACACACACACTGCACACACAAACACACACAACACACCACCACACAAAGATAAAGTCAAACACATAAGACACCAAAGATACAGACACACACACACACACACACACACACAAACCTGCTCAGTGAAGATGTCTGCTCCAAGGGCATGGGCGGAGCTAGCGATGGCTTTGGACACGCCCCCCATGCCCCCCTCCACATAACCCCACGCCCCCATCTCTTTCTCCAGCTCCCCCATCACATGATGGAGCAGAACATACCTGCACACACACACACACACACACACACACACACACACATAAGATACAGCACACACACACACACACACATAAGATACAGCACACACACACACACACACACACATAAATCAGATACAGCACACACACACACACATAAATCAGATACAGCACACACACACACACAGATATAGCACACAGACACACAGACACACACACACACAGATATAGCACACACACACACACAATCTCTCTCTCTTACCCACTGCCTGGAGCCCTAGAGCTGGTCATGGCCCCAATCACACACACACACACACTTACCCACTGCCTGGAGTACTTGGGCTGGTCATGGCTCCAAACACACACACACACACACACACACTTACCCACTGCCTGGAGTACTTGGGCTGGTCATGGCTCCAATCACAGAATCTGTGGCTAGCGTGGCTCTCAGGGGCTCTGACTCAAACCAGCGATTCAGCACCTGCACACACACGCACACACACACACACAGACACACACACACACATTTACATTTACATTTAGGCATTTAGCAGACGCTTTTATCCAAAGCGTCTTACAAAAGAGGAGAACATTCAAGCTACAACACAATGAAAGAACGAACAAGGCATATTGCTAACATAGAAACTGCACCATTTTTAGTGCAGAGAAATTAAATTGTTAAGTGCATTCTCAAAGTTTACGCCAGGAGATATTCTTGGAAGAGGTGGGTCTTCACGAGTTTCTTGAAGGTGGAGAGGGTATCAGTTGATCTGGTAGCATTTGGGAGTTCATTCCACCAGCACGAAACCAGATATGAGAAGAGTCTGGATTGACCTGCACAAGGTGTTGGCCGTGCTAGAAAATGTTCCTTAGAGGAGCGAAGCGGTCGTCGGGTGACATAGGGCTTCAGGAGAGAATTCAGGTAGATGGGAGCAGAGCCATCAATCACCCTGAAGGCCATCATAAGTGCTTTGAATTTAATGCGAGCAGCCAAGGGTAACCAGTGAAGTTCAATGAACAGAGGTGTGACATGTGCCCTTTTTGGCTGGTTAAAGACCAGACGTGCAGCTGCATTCTGGATCATCTGTAGCGTCTCACAGCACAGACTGGAAGACCTGATAGAAGGACATTGCAGTAGTCAAGCCGAGAGATAACCAGGGTCTGTACCAGGAGCTGGGTTGCATGTTGGGTTAGGTACGGCCTGATCTTCCTTATGTTGAATAGGGAAAAACGGCACGACCGAGCCACAGAGGCAACGTGATCTGCAAAGGTCAGTTGGTCATCAATCATGACACCTAGGTTTCTTGCCACTTTGGTGGGAGAAACAGACAGGGAGTCGGTCTTGATGCTGATGTTGTGATGTATGGCTTGTTTGGCTGGGAGGACCAGCAGTTAAGTTTTTGAGAGATTTAGTTGGAGGTGATGTCCTTTCATCCATGCAGATATATCAAAGAGAGACAGTCTGAGATCCGTGTTGACACCGTGGAGTCATCAGGCGGAAAGGACAGATAGAGCTGGGTATCATCAGCATAGCAGTGGTACGAGAAGCCATGGGAGTGGATAACTGAGCCCAGCGAGGTGATGTACAGGGTGAAGAGAAGGGGCCCCAGCACAGATCCTTGGGGTACTCCTGTGGTGAGTTGGTGAAGTGCCGATGTCTGTCCTAGCCATGAGACACTGAACGACCGTCCAGTAAGATAGGACTTGAACCAGGAGTGCGCAGTGCCATCAATACCCATGTTGTTCAGCTTGTCCAGTAGGACGCGGTGGTTGACCGTGTCAAATGCTGCTGATTGGTCCAGCAGGATGAGCGCTGAACATTGACCTGCCGCTCTGGCCTCTTTCAGTGCTTCCATCACAGACAGAATCGCTGTTTCAGTGGAGTGGCCACTTCTGAAACCGGATTGGTTGGAGTTGAGGAGGCTG
>JAIFZK010000045.1:5157500-5160000 GCA_027481765.1 Tenualosa thibaudeaui
GGTTAGATCCCTGCAATAGCCAGTCAGTAGGGGTTAGATCCCTGCAATAGCCAGTCAGTAGGGGTTAGATCCCTGCAATAGCCAGTCAGTAGGGGTTAGATCCCTGCAATAACCTTTTCTCTTGTCTTAACCAAAAATCCATTAAGCGACTTCAAGCTGTTCAGAATTCAGCTGCCAGACTTCTTACTCAGACAAAGAGCTGGGATCACATCCCTCCTGTTTTAGAGCTGGGATCACATCATAATTTAAGATCATCACCTGTACTAATTTAAGATCATCTGTTAGTGGTTTGCTAATAATTCCCAAAGTCAATCTTAAACTACAGGAGATTTTTAGTAGATTTAGTGTCAGGGCACCTCGGCTCTGCCTGATGAGTTGAGTCTTTCCTTGAAACTCATCTTTATAAGAAAGCTTTTCATAGTTTTGTTTAAGTGATGTTTTATTTCAGTGTTAAATAAGTTAATTATTCTAATTGAATAAGTATATTATTATTTCTCCTTCATTACTGTGGGTGTATTGCTTAATGACCTTACTTCTTCATTTACTCTGATATTGTACAGCACTTAACACTTTGTTTTTATAAAGTGCTTATTATTATTATTATTATTATTGTTATTATTATTATTATTATTATTATATAATATATATATACTGGATGTTTAAAGTTACATCAGAGGAACTGAGGCATGAAATCAGACATGGAGTCCTCTGTTGCAACTGACACAGGCTACAGATTAGTCATAGTTATTAACACCAAATGATTCACCATTTCAAGCTTAACTGAATGTTATTCCCTTGGTTCTCAATGCGTATATGTTTAATATGTTAATATTAATATGTTTAATACGTATAATGCCTGACATTGTGGCAAAGTTTAACCAACTGTGATATTACTTTGAAAGTGGCTGTTAGTGTATTTTCTTGGTTTTGCAGGAAAAAAAAAAAAAACGTTTATTATTATTAACTAATAATCTCTTTTGTCATAGGATAAAATTTCCACATAGACAACTGAAAATCAAAAACCTCAGACTGGTGTGCAAAACAGACGTGTGCGTTACCGAACAGAACGACTCAGAGGTGAGAAAGGACACCCCCCCCCCTAACGACCTGGTGCTGTGCCTGTCCACTTCTGAAGTGAGGAAGACCCTACTCAGAGTCAACCCACGGAAAGCTGCTGGGCCGGACGGCATACCAGGCCGTGTGCTGAGGGAGTGTGCGTTCCCACCTGCTTCAAGACCACCACCATCATCCCCGTTCCGAAGAAACCCACAGTGACCTGCCTCAATGACTACCGCCCAGTTGCACTGACATCCACCATCATGCTTCGAAAAGGCTGGTATTGAGACACATCAAGTCACAACTACCAGCCACACTGGACCCAATGCAGTTTGCATACCGCCCAAATCGCTCCACAGACGATGCCATCAACACTGCCACCCACCTGTCTCTCTCTCATTTGGACCAAAAAGACGCATATGTCAGGATGCTGTTCATTGACTTCAGCTCAGCATTCAACACCATCATCCCTCAGCAGCTGATAACAAAATTAGGTGAACTTGGCCTGAACACAACCCTCTGCAACTGGATCCTGGACTTTCTGGTGGGCAGACCACAAGCAGTCAGGATCGGGAGCAAGACTTCCAGCACAACCATACTGAACACTGGAGCACCTCAAGGCTGCGTACTCAGTCCACTGATGTTCACACTCCTCACCCATGACTGTGTGGCAACGCACAGCTCAAACCACATCATCAAGTTTGCTGATGACACTACCGTGGTGGGTCCCCGTACAGAGAAGAGGTGGCTCAAGTCAGCAACTGGTGCACTAACAACAACCTGTCCCTCAACGTGGACAAAACAAAAGAACTGGTCATCGACTTCAGACGGACTTTGCATAAACACATCCCACTGTGCATCAACAACCTTCCAGTACAGATTGTCCAGAGCACAAAGTTTCTGGGCACACACATTACTGACGACCTCTCATGGACTCTCAACACCACACACATCACAAAGAAAGCCCAGCAGCGTCTGTACTTTCTGAGAAGACTGCGTAAAGCCAATCTCCCAACCTCCATCCTCACAACTTTCTACAGAGGGACGATTGAGAGCATCCTCAGCGGCGCCATCACAGCGTGGTTCAGCAACTGCACCGCGGCAGACCGTAAGCAGACCGTAAGTAGACCGTAAGCAGACCGTAAGGCCCTGCAGCGGATTGTGAGGACAGCCGAAAAGATCACTGGAGTCTCTCTGTCCCCCCTCTCAGACATCTACAACACCTGCTGTCTGCAGAAAGCCAAGAACATTACCAAAGACACTACCCATCCCTCCCATGGACTATTCACCCTACTACCATCTGGCAGAAGGTTCCGCAGTATCACTGCCCGCACCTCCAGAATGGGGAAGAGCTTCTTCCTGCAGGCAGTCAGACTGCTGAACAACTTGTAGTGCAATTGGACTGGAATTTCTTAGTAACTCAGGATGCAAACCAGCGCGTCAC
>JAIFZK010000045.1:5165000-5180000 GCA_027481765.1 Tenualosa thibaudeaui
AAAACATGTTTTTTGGTTGATAAAGATGGCTCACTACATATTAGGCTGCAGTAAACTATAAGCTATTTCAAAGACCTACTACCTAGATAGAACAACCTACCTATACAACCTATTAGAAACAACCTACCTATACAACCTATTAGAATCAACCTACCTATACAACCTAGATAGAACAACCTACCTATACAACCTATTAGAAACAACCTACCTATACAACCTATTAGAAACAACCTACCTATACAACCTATTAGAATCAACCTACCTATACTACCTAGATAGAACAACCTACCTATACAACCTATTAGAAACAACCTACCTATACAACCTAGATAGAACAACCTACCTATACAACCTATTAGAAACAACCTCCTATACAACCTATTAGAATCAACCTACCTATACAACCTAGATAGAACAACCTACCTATACAACCTATTAGAAACAACCTCCTATACAACCTATTAGAATCAACCTACCTATACAACCTAGATAGAACAACCTACCTATACAACCTATTAGAAACAACCTCCTATACAACCTATTAGAATCAACCTACCTATACAACCTAGATAGAACAACCTACCTATACAACCTATTAGAAACAACCTCCTATACAACCTATTAGAATCAACCTACCTATACAACCTAGATAGAACAACCTCCCTATACAACCTATTAAAAACAACCCCCTATACAACCTATTAGAATCAACCTACCTATACAACCTAGATAGAACAACCTACCTATACAACCTATTAGAAACAACCTACCTATACAACCTATTAGAATCAACCTACCTATACAACCTAGATAGAACAACCTACCTATACAACCTATTAAAAACAACCTCCTATACAACCTATTAGAATCAACCTACCTATACAACCTAGATAGAACAACCTACCTATACAACCTATTAAAAACAACCTCCTATACAACCTATTAGAATCAACCTACCTATACAACCTAGATAGAACAACCTACCTATACAACCTATTAGAAACAACCTACCTATACAACCTATTAGAAACAACCTACCTATACAACCTAGATAGAACAACCTACCTATACAACCTATTAGAATCAACCTACCTATACAACCTAGATAGAACAACCTACCTATACAACCTATTAAAAACAACCTCCTATACAACCTATTAGAATCAACCTACCTATACAACCTAGATAGAACAACCTACCTATACAACCTATTAGAAACAACCTACCTATACAACCTATTAGAAACAACCTACCTATACAACCTAGATAGAACAACCTACCTATACAACCTATTAGAAACAACCTACCTATACAACCTATTAGAAAACGGAATAGAGAAAAGGGAAAAGTATTTTCATGAAAAAGTTCATCCACTCTGATCACCTATCAAAACAACCACACCCAAGACTGGTCAATACAGGTTTTAAGTTTTGCTAAATTGAAGCTTTTTAAGCAAAAAAAAGGAGGATGTGCGCATTGGTTAAATCGTTTGGTTAACTAGATGGTTTGGTTAGCTAGATGGTTAAATCATTTGGTTAACTAGATGGTTTGGTTAGCTAGATGGTTAAATGGTTTGGTTAGCTAGATGGTTTGGTTAGCTAGATGGTTAAATGGTTTGGTTAGCTAGATGGTTTGGTTAGCTAGATGGTTAAATGGTTTGGTTAGCTAGGTGGTTAAATGGTTTGGTTAGCTAGATGGTTTGGTTAGCTAGATGGTTAAATGGTTTGGTTAGCTAGATGGTTAAATGGTTTGGTTAGCTAGATGGTTTGGTTAGCTAGATGGTTAAATGGTTTGGTTAGCTAGATGGTTTGGTTAGCTAGATGGTTAAATGGTTTGGTTAGCTAGATGGTTTGGTTAGCTAGATGGTTAAATGGTTTGGTTAGCTAGGTGGTTTCTTGATTGGAAGGAAGCTTATGACAGGCAGACCCACTTTATAAATGATTTGCATATATTTCATATCTTTCCAAAGACATGCCTGTATGATGCTATTTTAGGAGATTTGACCTGTTAGTGCCTGTTGGTTTCAGCAGCAGCCGTTTTGGGATGCGTCCTATGATGTCATCATGGAACAGAACAGTAGGCCTATGATGTCACCACAGGACAGTAGGCCTATGAAGTTTTGGAATAACAAAAACCTAATGTTCTAGATCTTCTGCATTGAGAAACACACAGGCTATGCAGCTGTGTAGTTTTCCCATCAGCTACAGAAATGTTCCCTGTGCACGAGTGAGAGAACAGCAGATGATGGGCAGTTTATTTAAGACTTTTTTATTTTTATTTAAGCCTTTTTTATTGTTATTTAAGCCGATTTTTTATTTTTATTTAAGCAGATTTTTTTGTGGGAGTAAATGTAATTGGTTACTTTCCACCTCTGGTTTTGCTGCTGTCTGCTGGCCAGTTTCAGTGCGCATGCCCTGCTGCATAGGGTTAAGGTTTATACAGAAACAAGAAACTCACTGTCAGTAATCAGTATCTATCAATCTGTCTATCTTCTGATCTGTCTGTCTGTCTGTCTGTCTGTCAATCTACCTATCTACTTATCTGTCTGTCTATCTATTATCAGTCCGTGTATTCCAGCTCTTTCATCCTTCTGGAGCTCGGTTAGCTTAGGGTTTATTCAGGAATGAATGATGAAGTCTTGCTCTGTCCATCTACCATCTTTGGTCATACACACACACACACCAAAGACAAAGAAACACATTTCTCCCCCACAGGCTGATGTGGGGTGGAGGGTCCAGAGTCTGTGAGCACAGATGCTTATCTATGATAAGAGATGTGTGTGGGGAAAGAGTCCAAAGAGCACACACTCACACCTATACACTCGACTGTCCCATGCTTATATCACGTGTTTCTAACATGTATGCATGTGTGTGTGTTACTATCAAAGACTTTGCGCAAGTTAGAACATTCCAGAACACAGGTTTCCCAGACACACACACATCCATTTACAAATTGTCTAAACTACTAGTTCAGCCTCTCACACATGAACACACACACACGCATTTACAAACTGTCTCCTCCACAGCGCTTAGTCTCTGTAACTCCATTACCTCCAGCAAAGCCCAAATGCCCCAGTCATCCAGGCCAGTGCTTGTGTCACTTGCGTTCAGCACATTTAGGGAAGAACACGCACACATGTAAGTTTACAGTTAACATTCTCCTTTAGTTTTAATGAAGTTTGGGACATGTGCCACATTATTGGAGAGGGGGAGAAGGGGTTACTTGAAATATGAAATATGAACGCACCTATACGTAAAGCCTTGAATTAATTTTAACGTCTGCACAAATAGGCCAAAATGAATATGAACGCACCTGTATGAATAAACCTGAATGAATATGGCCGAGGCTTAATACTAGCCTACTTCGCCAGATACTTAATATGGCCGAGGCCTGGCCTACTTTGCTTGATCAAATGCGGCGGAGGGAAGGACACTACAGCTGAAGCCTAACTGCGCTTTCATGAGGTTCATGCATGATGCGGCATTAAGAGCAAGGCAGGGCGGGATATAAAAGAAGAACCCAGAAATTGGCTTCTCCTGAATTACCACATCCTCCTGCTCCGGGAATTAGTCACGCTTGGTTCTCGTCTGGAGAATGAGGAAGACTGGCGACTATTGCTCGGAAGAGTCTTCTTTTACTGTCTATGGGAAGAGTCAGTTACCAAACCAAAATGAGCCGGAAGAGTCATTTGACTGCCATGTGCGTTAGCCAATCCACAGTGTTACAGTTGCAAAGTCTGAGGACTCGGCCTTCATTTCTGAGCCAATGAGCTCGAGGGCACCGGATTAGGGGCGGTGTCTCGTATCTCACTGCGGCCTTCCAGTCTCAAGCGCGGTGCTTGGAAGTCGT
Organism: Tenualosa thibaudeaui; assembly: GCA_027481765.1. Classification (NCBI taxonomy): domain Eukaryota; kingdom Metazoa; phylum Chordata; class Actinopteri; order Clupeiformes; family Clupeidae; genus Tenualosa; species Tenualosa thibaudeaui. Next base: position 5,168,850 of record JAIFZK010000045.1, read on the forward strand.
TCCCTCCCGGTTACTGGAGGCGGGAGAGGAAAAATAATTAAGCAGCCAACAAGCGGTGTTGTAATGACACCGCGAAATCAGGGCTGAAAAGACCTAATTTGGACCACCGTTTTGCTATCTACCAGAGAGACTATTAATCTGGTACTAAATGGAAGCAGATGGGTTCTTGAGGAGACGGCGGATGACAGCGGAGCCAGGCGGCGGGGAGCCCGGTGTAGCGGGAGCCTCAGCCGAGGCAGAGATCCAATGGCTCGGCAGCAGGTTCCTTGGGGTTTCAGAGGGCTTCGTTGGAAGTTTGTCACCACGGATAGGAGTGGAAAGTGAAACACAGACTGCACAGGTCCATGTGTCCGTTGATAGCTTGGACTCTTCAGAACCGGACTATGAGGGTTTGCCCCAGGGCGCCTCTACCAGCACCCACATGTTAGCCGGGGCTTGCGCTGGAATCATGGAACACTGTTTGATGTTTCCCATAGATTGTGTAAAGGTAATGCAATTTCACCACGATGCTTCAGCGGCATGTTGCGTAATGTTTTTTTTGTGCAAGAAGACTTCCTCGTCAGATCAGTGAACTGACATTAGTTAGGCGCTAACGTTGGCCTGCACAGTTGTCGTTTGGCAAGGTCGAAGTCACTCATGGCTAATACCACGCTGCTACAAGCTAACTCTGCACAAGCGCTAACTATGCACTGTTATTTAATGCCACTAGTAGTGTTTGATAACCGGCGACATACAAGGTTACTGCACACCGTTACGTACTGCGGGATAATTTAGGCGAGAATTTGTTACCTATCCCATTTTGTCGTTCGCTAAAGCCTGGTACTAGTATTAAATTGAACTTTAACCTTAGTCAAGAAAATAAGATAACAGTTGGCCAATGGTAACTTGGCTAATGAGCTAACGTCAAGTTTGGCGAACTTGGGAAGTCGACTTTCTGACAGTGGAACAAAGAATAGGGATAATTTGACAGTTTGACCATCTGTCGATATTTGAGCTCCCAAAGATGTCTTGGCCACTTATTTAACCTCATGCCTATTAATTCCGTATTTAACGTTATACAACCTTGGTCTGGTAGCATGCTACTCCAATAGAAGGGGGCTGCTACGCAGCTAATGTTAGGTCATGCAGGTTCGTGTGTACGAGAGACTAGCTGGGTGCTTCCTCTAAACAGGTCGGGTTCGACATCCCGTCGGGAAAACCATTCACTCTGGCGGGCCCTGTAGCCTTTAGTACCCGTTAAGTCTTCACGGGCGGATTTGAGTCACGTGCTCAAAGCTCCGCATAGTGGACCGCGAGGTATCCTGTAACATGGTGACGTTTGTAAGAAATCGAATGATAAGGGCGGGCGGCTAATTTTAGGTGTCTGTTTCTACTGATGAATGCGTGTCTAATATATGAATACACGTCCGTGTAAACAACTGCATGCCACAGTGGCTTGGACTCAAGTGCTTAGTTTTTCAGTGTTAAGCGCACAAACGTTGCTGTGGCACGTCTGTAGTGTGCAGTTAGCCCGCAGCAGATCTATTCGGAAAGTAGAATCGTGTTAGGTAGATCCTCGTTATTTAAGATTGCATAAATGGGCAACTGTTTTTCCTGTCGGTCACATCATTGACGTCTGCGTGTTGACATTCAGCGGGCGCATGCGCAGTAGGCTAGACTGTGGTTTTATGCATGTATCTCTGCAGGGTCGCTGCCTGTGTGCGCAGCAGGCACGGGGCCGACCGGGAGCTCGAAGCACGTCTTTATCCCTTAATAAGCACATAGGAATATTTACTGGAAACACAGACGGGATTTGAACCAAACACTTTTAGTACAGGCCCACAATAATAATATTGTGTGTGTGTGTGGGGGGGGGGGGCATGTTTAACCATCTGGTGTTTCTCGGATTTTCAGATGACAGGCTGACAAGTGCACAGGTGTTAGGGGCGTGTGTGTTAAGAGTCTGAGAGTTTGCCAGTGTTATGAGAGTAGAGGTGTGTGTGTGTGTGTGGAGACTCCGTCATCTGTAGAGGGCAGTGGGAAGAGCAGGATCCTTTGACATTCCCATTTATGTCACACACAGACGTTTCCCGTGAAATGTGTGTGTGTGTGTGTGTCTTATGTTGTCAGGTACACACACTGCTGCACATGCACACAAAACACACACAGTCAGCTGGAGAGCAGTGAAGTTTAGTTTAGTCTTGGACATGAAGCCTATGGGGTGGAGGGCTGGTGGTCTGGCTAGCATAGTGCCCATTGGCTCCTCCCCAGTGCCCACAGCCCATTGGCTAATCCCTAGTGCTCACAGCCCATTGGCTAATCTCTAGTGCTACAGTGGAGGAGATACACCCAGGGGAGAATCATCTCCAACTTGGAGAGCGTGGTGAAGTTGGCACCCCGTACTTTATAAAACATTTGTGTTAATTTGTGTATCATTTGTACAGGCAAAATAAACAAGCTGTTTCAGAGCTTTAAATTCCATGGGTTTCTATGGGGGCTGAGCAAATAAATGAAGCTTAACAACGTGGGACATGGTGATGCTCAAACGTTCAGTTTGAGTTGGGCATGGTGATGCTCAAACGTTCAGTTTGAGTTGGGCATGGTGATGCTCAAACGTTCAGTTTGAGTTGGGCATGGTGATGCTCAAATGTTCAGTTTGAGTTGGGCATGGTGATGCTCAAATGTTCAGTTTGAGTTGGGCATGGTGATGCTCAAATGTTCAGTTTGTCAACACATACTATTCCAACCATTTTTAACCATTTTGATTTTGGTCCAAATGGGGTGCTGGGTGGCCTTACACGAACAGATAAATATTAATCAAACATTAATAATAAATAAATCTTAATCAAACATTTTGGGCACAAATGGATCATTTGCACAAACGAATGCATAGGATTTTGTACAGATTTGCAACATATGGGGTGCCAACTGGGCACAGGTTAAAAAGCATTCCATGTTACTCATCAACTAATGTCTGGCTTTGTTCATTTATAGCTGAATGTTTTGTGTGTGTGTGTGTGTGTATGTGTAAATGTGTGTGTCTTCAGACCATACACAACAGCTTGTGCTACTCACACACACAAAAGCAGAGCTGGGAATTTGAGTTGGGTCAGCAGGCCAGGTTGACGTTCTGAGTTATACCTTGGCATGGCCACGCGTATATGAGGCCAGTAGACATGTACGGGCTGTGTGTGTGTGTGTGTGTGTGAGTGAGTGAGTGAGTGAGAGAGAGAGAGAGAGAGAGAGAGAGAGGATGTGTGTGTGTGTGTGTGAGAGAGAGGATGACCCATAATAGGTTGAATCTGTCTCTCTTTTTTCTCTCTCCACCTTTGATTTCATATTTCATGCAAATTAGTGCAAAGGTACAATTTTAACCGTTACGTCTAGTCTAAGCACACACACACGCACACACACACACACACACACACACACTGACTTGTGTATGTCTCATCATATGTGCACACACTGAAATTTTTATGTGTGAAACAAGAGTTCCTCAACTTTCAGTTCTTATGTGAACTTTCTCTGAAGTGACAAAGTCTTTGTGTGTGTGTGTGTGTGTGTTCTGGTGAAAGAAAAGAAGCTTAGCAGAGTCCGATTATAACCTTGTGCAGCATCTGACTATACTTACACTGCTGTGTGTGTGTGTGTGTGTGTGTGTGTGTGTGTGTGTGTGTGTGTGTGTGTGTGTGTGTGTGTGTTTTCTCCTCAGACGCGCATGCAGAGCCTGCAGCCAGAGCCAGCAGCACGCTACCGGAATGTTCTGGAGGCTTTGGGGCGAATTGTGCGAACAGAGGGGGTGTGGCGGCCGATGCGTGGCCTCAACGCCACGGCGATAGGGGCGGGGCCAGCTCACGCTCTCTACTTCGCCTGCTATGAGAAACTCAAGAAGAGTCTGAGTGATGTCATCCATCCTGGGGCCAACAGCCACCTCGCCAATGGTACACACACACACACACACACACATTGCTTTTTTGTGTAGAATCCATTTCTGCTTGGGACGTTTTTGTATTGCGTATAGTTAAAGAGATCATTTGCATATTTTGCTAAATTCGGGGCTCTGCTGGAGCAGCCTTGTCAGGGTCTCAGATTTTTGCTCAGTATTTGTCCAAACGTCCCCCATGTCTTGTGACCATTATACAAACATTATACAAACATTTCAGCCTGATATCTTATTGCGTTGCTGAGATGCCATTTCAGGTTTGGATCGAAAGTTTTAGATGCAGTTTTTCTTGTTTATCATGTCTAAATTTGGGGGCAAAAATACATAGAAATTCCCCATATCCCACCTTCCCACATGCTTCATCCCACCTTCCCACATGCTTCATCCCACCTTCCCACATGCTTCATCCCACCTTCCCACATGCTTCATCCCACCTTCCCACATGCTTCATCCCACCTTCCCACATGCTTCATCCCACCTTCCCACATGCGTCCTACATAGTATACATAGTTGTGTATGAGGAAAATATGCCTTCCCAAGTACATTCTGGGTCGGAATTACTAGATTAGCAACACTGCATGTGCAGCGAGCAAATGACCTGGAGAACAGTCGACCAGAACAAAATCAGAGGCTAGATCGGTAGATCAATGACCTGATAGATATGTAGGGATATATAAACCAATTGATGGATAGATAGGTACTTATTTGAAAGGAAATTAAGGCTAAATGTGAATTAATAAAATACTTTGGCATATTTAATGGGCAAATTTGTGTGGTCATGCTTTGGATGGACTAACCTACAGCCACAGAGTTTGTCAGCGTTGCAGTTGGATAAAAGAGCTCATGTAGGTGACAGTGGTACACACACACACACACACAGAGCTCATGTAGGTGACCGTGGTACACACACACACACACACAGAGCTCATGTAGGTGACCGTGGTACACACACACACACACACACACAGAGCTCATGTAGGTGACAGTGGTACACACACACACACACACACACACACACACACACACACACACACACACACACACACAGAGCTCATGTAGGTGACCGTGGTACACACACACAGAGCTCATGTAGGTGACCGTGGTACACACACACACACACACACACACACACACACACACACACACACACAGAGCTCATGTAGGTGACCGTGGTACACACACACACACACACACACACACACACACACACACACAGAGCTCATGTAGGTGACAGTGGTACACACACACACACACACACAGAGCTCATGTAGGTGACCGTGGTACACACACACACACACACACACACACACACAGAGCTCATGTAGGTGACCGTGGTACACACACACACACACACAGCTCATGTAGGTGACAGTGGTACACACACACACACACACACAGAGCTCATGTAGGTTACAGTGGTACACACACACACACACACACACACACAGAGCTCATGTAGGTGACCGTGGTACACACACACACACACACACACACACACACACACACACACACACACAGAGCTCATGTAGGTGACCGTGGTACACACACACACACACACACACACACACACACACACACACACACACACACAGAGCTCATGTAGGTGACAGTGGTACACACACACACACACACACACAGAGCTCATGTAGGTGACCGTGGTACACACACACACACACACACACACACACACACACACACACACACACACAGAGCTCATGTAGGTGACAGTGGTACACACACACACACACACAGAGCTCTTGTAGGTGACCGTGGTACACACACACACAGAGCTCATGTAGGTGACCGTGGTACACACACACACACACACACACACACACACACACACACACAGAGCTCATGTAGGTGACCGTGGTACACACACACACACACACACAGACACACACACACACACACACACACACACAGAGCTCATGTAGGTGACAGTGGTACACACACACACACACACACAGAGCTCATGTAGGTGACCGTGGTACACACACACACACACACACACACAGAGCTCATGTAGGTGACAGTGGTACACACACACACACACACAGAGCTCTTGTAGGTGACCGTGGTACACACACACACACACACAGAGCTCTTGTAGGTGACCGTGGTACACACACACACACACACACACAGAGCTCATGTAGGTTACAGTGGTACACACACATACACACTCACATACACACACACACACCACCTAACATGACCACAAACACACACACACACACACCTCCTAACATGACCACAAACACACACACTCACATACACACACACACACAAACAAACAAACACACACACACACACACCTCCTAACATGACCATAAACACACACACACACCTCCTAACATGACCACAAACACACACACACACACCTCCTAACATGACCACACACACACACACCTCCTAACATGACCACAAACACACACACCTCCTAACATGACCACAAACACACACACACACACACCTCCTAACATGACCACAAACACACACACACACACCTCCTAACATGACCATAAACACACACACACACCTCCTAACATGACCATAACTATAAACACAAACCTCCTAACATGACCATAAACACACACACACACCTCCTAACATGACCATAAACACACACACACACTTCCTAACATGACCATAAACACACACACACACTTCCTAACATGACCATAAACACACACACACACACACCTCCTAACATGACCATAAACACACACACACCTCCTAACATGACCATAAACACACACACACACCTCCTAACATGACCATAAACACACACACACACACTTCCTAACATGACCATAAACACACACACACACTTCCTAACATGACCATAAACACACACACACACCTCCTAACATGACCATAAACACACACACACCTCCTAACATGACCATAAACACACACACCTCCTAACATGACTATAAACACACACACACACACACGCTAACATGACCACAAACACACACACACTCACCTCCTAACATGACCACAAACACACACACACACACACACCTCCTAACATGACCACACACACACACACACACCTCCTAACATGACCACACACACACACACACCTCCTAACATGACCATAAACACACACACACACCTCCTAACATGACCACAAAAACACACACACACACCTCCTAACATGACCATAAACACACACACACACACCTCCTAACATGACCACAAACACACACACACACACACACCTCCTAACATGACCACAAACACACACACACACACACACCTCCTAACATGACCATAACTATAAACACACACCTCCTAACATGACCATAAACACACACACACACACCTCCTAACATGACCACAAACACACACACACACACACACACCTCCTAACATGACCACACACACACACAGACCTCCTAACATGACCACACACACACACCTCCTAACATGACCATAAACACACACACACACTCACACACCTCCTAACATGACCATAACTATAAACACACACCTCCTAACATGACCATAAACACACACACACACACCTCCTAACATGACCATAAACACACACACACACCTCCTAACATGACCATAAACACACACACACACTTCCTAACATGACCATAAACACACACACACACCTCCTAACATGACCATAAACACACACACACCTCCTAACATGACTATAAACACACACACACACACACGCTAACATGACCACAAACACACACACACTCACCTCCTAACATGACCACAAACACACACACACACACACCTCCTAACATGACAACAAAAACACACACACACACCTCCTAACATGACCACAAAAACACACACACACACCTCCTAACATGACCACAAAAACACACACACACACCTCCTAACATGACCACAAACACACACACACACCTCCTAACATGACCATAAACACACACACACACACCTCCTAACATGACCACAAACACACACACACACCTCCTAACATGACCATAACTATAAACACACACCTCCTAACATGACCATAAACACACACACACACACCTCCTAACATGACCACAAACACACACACACACTCACACACCTCCTAACATGACCATAACTATAAACACACACCTCCTAACATGACCATAAACACACACACACACCTCCTAACATGACCACAAACACACACACACACACACACCTCCTAACATGACCACACACACACACAGACCTCCTAACATGACCACACACACACACCTCCTAACATGACCATAAACACACACACACACACCTCCTAACATGACCACAAACACACACACACACACACACACCTCCTAACATGACCATAACTATAAACACACACCTCCTAACATGACCATAAACACACACACACACTCACACACCTCCTAACATGACCATAACTATAAACACACACCTCCTAACATGACCATAAACACACACACACACCTCCTAACATGACCATAAACATAAACACACACCTCCTAACATGACTATAAACACACACGCACACACACACGCTAACATGACCACAAACACACACACACTAACCTCCTACCCTAGATATCTCTGCCTATAAGGACCAGACCCTAGATAGCTGCACCCTAGATATCTCTGCCTATAAGGACCAGACCCTAGATAGCTGCACCCTAGATATCTCTGCCTATAAGGACCAGACCCTAGATAGCTGCACCCTAGATATCTCTGCCTATAAGGACCAGACCCTAGATAGCTGCACTCTAGATATCTCTGCCTATAAGGACCAGACCCTAGATAGCTGCACCCTAGATATCTCTGTGTATCTGGACTCTATATCTCTTTCCAGGTCCAAAAAAGTTCTGTCATTCTAATTTATAGTAATACATGAGTTTAGGATTAGTCCTCAGATTAGCCATCATTCTAATTTATAGTAATACATGAGTTTAGGATTAGTCCTCAGATTAGCCATCATTCTAATTTATAGTAATACATGAGTTTAGGATTAGTCCTCAAATTAGGATGCCTCTGAGTTACGGGTTGATCGATGCAGGGTGTGTGTGTAAAATAAGTTGATGTGAGAGAGAATGCAGCCTTTCTGTAAGGTTAAGTGTATGGATGAGTGATAATCCTGTGTGTGTGTTGTATAACTGAGATTAGATAATCGTCTGTGTGGGACTCACTGCTGTGTTGCAGATTGAACAGCAGAGGGAGACTTTTACTCTGACTTTTACTTTTACTGAGCATGCCCAGACCAGCTATGACTCAGCATCTCAGTTTCCTTTTCTGAGGATCTCTCTCTCTTTCTCTCTCCTTTTTTTTCCTTTCTCTTCTTTGTCTCTCTCTTTTAGTCACAAACAACCCTGTCTCCTGGAGCACGTTATGTCTGTGTGTGTGTGTGCGTGTCTGTGTGAGTGAGTGCGTGTGTGTGTGCGTGTGTGTGTGTGTGCGTGTCTGTGTGTGTGTGCGCATGTGTGTGTGTGCTGGTGAAGGAGTAGTTTATAATGTTAATAGCAGATGGTGCATACATGACCTTCACTTTAGCCATGACATTGGTCTGACTACATGGTGGTTAAGGACTGTGTGTGTGTTTGTGTGTGTCTGTGTGTGTGTTCCTGTTAATTGAGAGAACAAAAGGATCTTTTCAGCACTGCCATTCCTTTGGTATGATTCAGCACACACAGTATCCCCCAAACAGAGCCGTGTGTGTGTGTGTGTGTGTGTGTGTGTGTGTGTGTGAGAGAATGATTTACCGGTTGGGGATTTGTATACTTAGATGGTCACTTAGTCCTCTGTGCTTTGCATGGGTAGAGTATCCAAAATACACACACATACCGTATGCAATTTAGTGCTGGAAACAGGAGAACTTTGGAGGTGGTAAGTCTAAAACCTGTGTGTGTGTGTATATAAGTGTGTGTGTGTGTGTGTTTCACCTAGCTGACCTTGTGCTGTTCTGTGCTTTCAGGAGCGGCAGGATGTGTAGCCACATTGCTACATGATGCAATCATGAACCCAGCTGAAGGTAAAGCTACACACACCCACACACACACACACATACACAGACACACGCATACACACACACACACACGCATAAACACACACACACACACACACACAGGGTTCTGTCGGCCTTGTAAGCTCATTCTCCTGTCAAACTAAGAGCTATGATTGATTCCCCCCCAAGGTGGTACACACACTGGTGTGCACACACACGCACACACACACACACACACACACATGCTCACACAATGGGGCACACACACATGCATACAAATTAGTTCAGTCACAAACACACACAGATACACATGAAGTGTTTCTTACTGTTTGACCCCATGACAAAGTGCTGCCTCCTGTTGGTTGTGTGTGTGTGTGTGTGTGTGGGTGGGAGAGAGAGAGAGATGGAGAGCAGGTGGTCATCAGAACCAGCTGCACACACCTGCACCATATTAATGTTCACTCTGTGTGTGTGTGTGTGTGAGAGAGTGAAAGCTCATATTCCTAGAGACCTTGAGTTTGTTGTGTGTGTGTGTCTGTCTGTCTGGTTTCTGCCTTGAGAAAGAGGATATAACACTACTGTGTGTTTCTGTTACTTTTTATCTGGGCCGGACATGATGCCACATGATGAGAGAGCGTGTGTGTGTGTGTGTGTGTGTGTGTGTGTGAGAGAGAGATGCTATAACAGGTGTTGGTTACACTAATGTGTGTTTCTGTTTCTTTTTATCTGGGGCGGACATGATGCTACATGATGACCCGTGCTGACCCATCCATGGACTTCTGCAACCTTGTGTGTGTGCGTGTGCGTGTGCGTGTGTGTGTGTGTGCGTGTGTGTGATCAGTGGTGAAGCAGCGCATGCAGATGTACAATTCTCCGTACCGGGGTGTGTGTGAGTGTGTGAGCGCGGTGTGGGCACGAGAGGGCGCGGGGGCGTTCTACCGCAGTTACTCCACCCAGCTGACCATGAACGTTCCGTTCCAGGCGCTCCACTTTGTGGCGTATGAGTGTCTGCAGGAGCGTCTGAACCCTCACAGACTCTACCACCCTGGGAGTCACGTGCTCAGTGGCGCCCTCGCAGGGGCTCTTGCTGCCGCTGCAACCACTCCGCTCGACGTCTGCAAGACCCTGCTCAACACGCAGGAGTCGCTGGTGCTGGGCTCCGCGCACACACACTCACACACGCACACACACATCTCGGGGCTGACGCAGGCCTTCCGCACGGTCTATCGGCTGGGCGGAGTCTCGGCGTACTTCAAGGGCGTCCAGG